>CM056059.1:313406406-313591406 GCA_029574335.1 Rana kukunoris
ACATAACAGATCTGCCTGTGGGGGGCGCTCTGTCCTACTGACACACAACAGATCTGCCTGTGGGGGGCGCCAGGTTAGGATATTAAATGGTGGTCGGGATTATAATGTCTCTGCCAGTTTGATGCTGGATTTCTGCTTTGCCTATATCGGTCCTTTTTTTGATAAATAATAAAGAGCCGGTCCAGAAGGACTTCCCAGAGAGAACAGAATGTAACGTTCTGAAACCAAGAACTCCCATACTTCGCTCTGACATCCTCCTTCCGATGCATCACATTTATTATAAACAACGTCTCGTATCTTCAGTGTTCATCATCATTAACCACTTAAGACCCGGACCAATATGCAGGTTAAGGACCAGGCCCCTTTTTGCGATGTGGCACTGGGTCGCTTTAAATGACAATTGCGCGGTCCTGCGACGTGGCTCACAAACAAAATTGGCGTTCTTTTTTCCCCACAAATAGAGCTTTCTTTTGGTGGTATTTGATCGCCTCTGCGGTTTTTATTTTTTGCGCTCTAAACAAAAATAAAGCGACAATTTTGAAAAGAATGCAATATTTTTTACTTTTTGCTATAATAAATATCCCCCAAAATATATAAAA
The DNA here is from genome assembly GCA_029574335.1 of Rana kukunoris. Taxonomy (NCBI): domain Eukaryota; kingdom Metazoa; phylum Chordata; class Amphibia; order Anura; family Ranidae; genus Rana; species Rana kukunoris. Next base: position 313,407,006 of record CM056059.1, read on the forward strand.
AAAAAAATTTTTTTCCTCAGTTTAGGCCGATACGACGTACTCTTCTACATATTTTTGGTAAAAACAATCGCAATAAGCGTTTATTGATTGGTTTGCGCAAAATTTATAGCGTTTACAAAATAGGGGATAGTTTTATGGCATTTTTATTAATATTTTTTTTTCGTGACTGCGACATTATGGCGGACACATCGGACAATTTTGACACATTTTTGGGACCATTGTCATTTTCACAGCGAAAAGTGCTATAAAAATGCACCGATTACTGTGAAAATGACAATTGCAGTTTAGGAGTTAACCACTAGGGGGTGCCGTAGGGGTTAAATGTGACCTCATGGGAGCTGTGGTGGCTCAACGTGATTGGCACTGCGCTGACAAGCCGTTCACCTCTGCAGCCAAGGGTTCGGATCCCGGTCTCGGCTACATGTGAATTGAGTTTGGTGGTCTCAGCCCGGCTCCCGGTGGGTGTGCTATGCAAGGTACGCCTGTGCTTAGTACGCCCACCCCCCCCCCCCACAAAAAACCACCACACTTGCACGCACACAAAATTGGTTTAATACGCACGCACTTTGGCCATGCGGTCTCCTAAAGAGAGGCGAAGGACCTACGGGGCTGGCTTGGTGGGTCGGGCCCCCTCACTCCCTCATAGGGGGAGTCCCTCTGCCCCGATGGGGTCCTGTTGGGCCCCAGTTGGGCTCCCAAGTGGAGCAGGTAGGGCGGGGTGAGTGGGAGGCCCCCCCTCACACCCGCCATTGCCACCGAGGGCATGGAGAAGGATGGCGATTGCCTCCGGGGGGAGGGTCTGCCTACTCCCAACTCCTGCAGTCCGGCTCCTCTCTCTCGAGTTCACGCACAAAATACACTTTAAAAAAAAAATAAAAAAAAAATAAATGTGACCTCATATGTGTTTCTAACCGTAGGGGGGGGAGGGGTTGGACTTGTGACGTCAGTGATCGTCGTTGCCTATATTAGGGAACAGACGATCACTGCCATTACCACAGAGAAGAACAGGGAAGGTTTGTTTACACTCACCTCTCCCCGTTCTTCAGCTCCTCTCCCCATCGGCTCGCCCGACACGTTTCGTCTAAAGAGACATCATTTGGGTAGCTGTGTAAACCTCAGGACAGGATGAGCAGAAATACAAATCCTTTGGCAGGGAATATTATATGTACCGTATATACTCAAGTATAAGCCGAGTTTTTTAGCACATTTTTTTTGCGCTGAAAATGCTTATACTCGAGTCACCTTTTGGCGCCTGATCTCCCGGAATTTGGGGACCCGGTACCAGCCGGCCCTAGGTCCCCTGGACCCCAAACTTGGCACACATGTAGCTCCACTAAACAAGTGTGCAAAGTTTGTTGTCCGGGGGACGTATGGCCCGGGGAACACCGATTTTTCAAAGCTGGCACCCCTTCCATAGACTCCCATGTTAAACAGTAATTTCACCAGTGACTTTGGGGACCTGGTACCGGCTGGTCATAGGTCCCTTGGACCCGGAACACATGTAACCCCATTTCTCCTCTACAAGTGTGCAACGTTTGTTGTCTGGGGGACCTAGCGCTGGGGAGCACCGATTTTTCAAAGCCGGGCACCCCTTCCATAGACTCCCATGTTAAACGTCAGTCTCATCAGCTGATGAGGCATCACTGGTGGGTATTGATAGGTGGCAATTGTGGGCATTGATAGGTGGTATATGTGGGCACTGGCAGAATGCAATGGCAGGTGGCACTGGCAGGCAGTATTTGTGGGCACATATGAGGCAGAATTGCTTCTTCCTCTTCATGACTGATGTTCCTTGTACACAAGCTGTCAGCGTGAGAAGGATTACCGATTCTTTGTTTACATCACCTGATCAGCTGTCATTGGCTGACAGCTGATCACGTGGTAAGGGGGCGGGACCGGTCCCTTACACGGATCTATGATCACACGAGTCTCAGTGACTCTGTGATCACATTGCGAATGCCGTGCGCCCCCTGCAGGTGCACGTATTGCACGTGCAAAGGGGATGACGTCCAGGGACGCCCTCCCGGCAATTGAGTGCCGCGCTGTAGACGTCTTTCGTCTATACAGCATGGGCACAGACTTTTTTTTTTTTTTTTATGCATTTTCCTTGTAACACATGTGGCCAACAAGAATTATTTATTTTTATTGATATTTAATAAACACAAGTTTTGTACTTTCCAACAAGTCTCATTTCTGTCCAAATAACCAATTTTTTTGCCCTGGTTCGGAGCTTTACCCCCTCCGGGTGAAAATTCCTTTTTTTTTCCGGGGATATGGATTTGGCCACTTATGTCCTCCCCTACACATTATCAGGGGCCTCTTTTATGGATGGATGGAAAAAAAGGAAATTTGCACCCAGAGGGGGTAAAGCTCCGAACCAGGGCAAAAAAATTGGTTAATTGGACAGAAATGAGACTTGTTGGAAAGTACAAAACTTGTGTTTATTAAATATCAATAAAAATAAATAATTCTTGTTGGCCACATGTGTTACAAGGAAAATACATTAAAAAAAAAAGTTTGTGCCCGCGCTATAGAAGAAAGACGTCTACAGCGCGGCACTCAATTGCCGGGAGGGCGTCCTCCCCAAGAATTATTTATTTTTATTGATATTTAATAAATATTTCTGTCCAATTAACCATTTTTTTTTTTTGCCCTGGTTCGGAGCTTTACCCGCTCCGGGTGCAAATTCCTTATTTTTTTCATTCATCCATAAAAGGTCCCTTATAATGTGTAGGGGAGGACATAAGTGGCCAAATCCATTTCCCGGAGATGAAATCTCCGAATTCCTATTTGCTGGCTGCCTCTGCGCAGTTAATCAGATCCCGGCACACTTCCATATGGAGATGGCAGGGAATGCGAGGAATATATTGCATTACTGCATGACGGCTTCTCAGGAGAAGCAGGGCCATCCGTCTTCATTACTTCCCAGCCGCCAACACAACGCTTAGACGCCCATCGCGGTGGAGGTGTTGATGTAGCGATATGAGTCTCCTATTCCCCCCCTCCCCTCTGTCAATTAACTGAACTACAAATGCGTTCCTTTACACTACCCCTCCCCAAATACTGCAGCCGACGGGAAAGGAGGAACGGTCACCAGCAATTTCTATCGCGGTCCTACAATATCAAAAAAAAATAATAAATACAAACACAGAATTCTTTGTGTATAAAGTGCCAGGTTTACATACACTGCACTGATGATCGTTAAAAAGCCGATAGAAAAAAAACGATCGTCTGTGGTCAAGTTCATCGGTTAAAAATCCACGCATGCTCAGAATCAAGTCGACGCATGCTCGGAAGCATTGAACATCATTTTTCTCAGCACGTCGTTGTGTTTTACGTCACCGCGTTCTGACACGATCGTTTTTTTTAGCTGATGGTGTGTAGGCACGACTGATGAAAGTCAGCTTCATCGGATATCTGATGAAAAAATCCATCGGTCCGCTTTCATCGGATGAACCGATCGCGTGTACAGGGCATTCATCTGCACTTTACACCAGCGGTTCTGGATGACCATCTGGCAAAATGTGGTGTTAAGGAATGATTTCCATGGCTCCGTCCACTTTCCTAAAATAAGGCTGGATTCACACCTGCCTATGGCATTTTTTGTGCTTTTTGCATTTTGCAGATTAGCACTACAGCCCATTTACCATGGTTTCCTATGGAAAACGTTCTGTAGTGCAAATCTGCAAAAGGCAAAAAGCACTAAAAATGTCATAGCCGTGAATCCAGCCTTAAGCCGCGTATACACAATCGGAATTTCCGATGGCATAAAATCTGATGGAATTTTCCGTCGGAATTCCGTTCAAGCTGTCTTGCATACACACCGTCAGACCAAATTCCGACCATCCAGAAACCGCGGTGCAGGAACAAATATGGTCTCCGGACAGCCGCACTCTGAACAAATTGTAGCCTTTATTAAAAGGACAGCACTACAAGTCACAGCAAAATAAAATAAAACCCGACTGTGGACACGTTTTGCACTGAAACTATGCTTAGTCATAGTCAAACGCGGTGATGTAAAACACTACGACGAGCCTAGACGATCGGAATTTTGCATAGGATCTTTTTCCATCGGAAAAAATAAAACATGCTCTATTTCTAAACTCCGACGGAAAAAAACCCAATGGGCCCACACACGGTGGGAATATCCGATGAAAAAAAATCCATTTGACTTTTTTCATCGGGAACTCCGATCGTGTGTACAAGGCATTCGGCTCGATTCACACGAATGCGTTTTTTTTTTTTTGGTGCATTTTGCAGAAATGCAGAGACATTTTTTAACATGGGTTCCAATGGAACATGTTCAGATCAATGCCTGTTTGTGCCTCTGCATTTTTGGAAAGGGTCGGGGACTTTTTTCCTGCAAAAAGCAGCGTTTTGCATGTGTAATTCAATGGACCCGCATCCAAAACGCAAGTATTGTGATTTTGCCTGTGTTTTTACCGCGATTTTGCCACGATTTTCGTTTTTGTTTTTTTTAACCTGTTTATAGCTGGTTGTAAAAAAAAAATGTATAAAAAAAAAAACGCAAATCGTGGTAAAGCGTGTCAAAAAACACAGCAAGCACTGCAAAAACGCTCAAAAGCAACATGCATAGGTTTGAATCGAGCCTTAGGAAGGCTTTACTGGGCAACCCATTGAGTTGGTTGGAGATCTTTTTGATCTTTTCAGTCCCTTCTCTCCTTATAACCTGTATGGTTACAGTCAGTGTGGATATAAAAAAACAGACAGATAGACTTTGATAACAGGATTATTCTCGGGGGGACCTGGACCCGATGACATCATGAGTGCCCTTGTACAATATGGGCTTTATTACTGACCCGTCTCTAGGAGGGTTAGAGGAGAATATGAAAGGTCAGGGGCACCAGATGGGTACATAGGAATCATAAGACAAGAAATAGATTATTTTTTCTTTTATTATTATCATTATAATTATATACATGTTCTCTTCTTATAGTTGTTGTCAATATTAGTACAACCATACTACTGATAATAAGGTTATTTTAATTATATATTATATGATTCTTAATTTCTTTACTTTGTTTTAATTATTGCTGTTGTTAATAAACATATTAGAAATAATAAATAAAAAAGTATATATATATAAACCAATGGTTGCCACTAGGGTTGTCCCGATACCACTTTTTTAGGACTGAGTACAAGTACCGATACTTTTTTTCATGTACTCGCCGATACCGAATACCGATACTTTTTTTTAAATGTGTCCCCAAATGCAGCCATGTCCCCCCCACAAATGCAGCCATGTCCCCCCCCCCACAAATGCAGCCATGTCCCCAAACATATGCAGCCATGTCCCCAAACATATGCAGCCATGTCCCCCAAACATATACAGCCATGTCCCCAAACATATATGCAGCCATGTCCCCCACATATATGCAGCCATGTCCCCCAAACATATGCAGCCATGTCCCCCAAACATATGCAGCCATGTCCCCTACATATATGCAGCCATGTCCCCCACATATATGCAGCCATGTCCCCAAACATATGCAGCCATGTTCCCCACATATATGCAGCCATGTCCCCCACATATATGCAGCCATGTCCCCCAAACATATGCAGCCATGTCCCCCAAACATATGCAGCCATGTCCCCTACATATATGCAGCCATGTCCCCCACATATATGCAGCCATGTCCCCCACATATATGCAGCCATGTCCCCCACATATATGCAGCCATGCCCCCCACATATATGCAGCCATGTCCCCCACATATATGCAGCCATGTCCCCCACATATATGCAGCCATGTCCCCCACATATATGCAGCCATGCCCCCCACATATATGCAGCCATGTCCCCCAAACATATGCAGCCATGTCCCCCACATATATGCAGCCATGTCCCCCCCATATATGCAGCCATGTCCCCCACATATATGCAGCCATGCCCCCCACATATATGCAGCCATGTCCCCCAAACATATGCAGCCATGTCCCCCACATATATGTAGCCATGTCCTCCCACATATTGCACCCATGTCCCACATATATGCAGCTATGTCCCCCCACATATATGCAGCTATGTCCCCCCACATATTGCAGCCATGTCCCCCATATATGCAGCCATGTCCCCCATATATGCAGCCATGTCCCCCCACATATTGCAGCCATGTCCCCCATATATGCAGCCATGTCCCCCCACATTTTGCAGCCATGTCCCCCATATATGCAGCCATGTCCCCCCACATATATCCAGCCATGTCCCCAAACATATGCAGGCATGTCCCCCATACCTAATGATGATGCCGCCACCGCCGTGTTAATCACCGTGCGGCGAACATTACAGGCAGCTTTCATTTGAATAGCTGTTTTCCCTGCAACGCAGTGTAAAGCACACTCCCCCTTGCTCGGATGTGTCCAATCCGGTGGCGGGGGGGGGGGGCAAGTATTCTATTTAGGCATCGGGGGTATTTGCAAGTACTCCCGCAAATACTCGGTATCGGTCCCGATACCAATACTGGTATCGGTATCGGGACAACCCTAGTTGCCACTTCACATATATCAGAGATAAAAAAAAAGAAAATGGGCCGGGGTGCACAGCAAACACTGTAGTACATATAATTCAAAAGAGAGAGCGGCACTCATGGGTTTTAAAAGGTGAATGCACAGTGAAGGTTTTATTTATCTATCTATCTATATATATTATATTTTATAAAATGATATTGATCTTTGGGCCCTGTTCAAATTTGGTCATAGAGGAAATGCCATAATTAAAGATGGCCAGTTTCACTATCAAGGCAAATAATGGCGCAAGTGGCAGAAGGGCGCAGAGGCGAGATTCATCCTGATTATTAGCTGAAGTCTTTGAAAACACGTTGGTGAGTGATTCCAGTGCGGGATTCTTAATGTGCATTGCCTGCATAATTCATGACAGCCAACTGATCGAGCCTGCCGACAATGAGTTTTAATTTCTCCTGTCTTGCTGACACTTCGGTGTCTACTGAGCTCAGAGAGGAACAATGAGACTGAGGATATTGAGATTTTATTCTAATTCAATGGGGAAAAGGGAGTTCAGGGGAATCGCAGTGCATTGAAGGCTGCTGATTGGCCAAAAGCATGCACCTGACCTGTATGCTTTGGCCAATCACAGCGTGATGTGCTGTGAGAGCCATGATTGGCCAAAGGCAGGATGGCTTTGACTAGTCATGGCTCAGGGGCTAAGTCCACGTCCCACACTATATAAGGCTGCTTACACAGTGACCGTGTATAGTGTAAATTAACCACTTAAGCCCCGGACCAATATGCTGCTAAATGCCCAAAGGCGTTTTTACAATTCGGCACTGCGTCGCTTTAACAGACAATTGCGTGGTCGTGCGACGTGGCTCCCAAACAAAATTGGCGTCCTTTTTTCCCCAAAAATAGAGCTTTCTTTTGGTGGTATTTGATCACCTCTGCGGTTTTTATTTTTTGCGCTATAAACAAAAATAGAGCGACAATTTTGAAAGAAATGCAATATTTTTTACTTTTTGCTATAATAAATATCCCCCAAAAACATATATACATTTTTTTTCCTCAGTTTAGGCCGATTCTTCTACCTATTTTTGGTAAAAAAAATCGCAATAAGCGTTTATCGATTGGTTTGCACAAAATGTATAGCATATACAAAATAGGGGATAGATTTATTGCAAATTTTTTTTTTTTTATAACTATAAAAAAATGGCGCCGATCAGCGATTTTTTTTGTGACTGCGACATTATGGCGGACACTTCGGACAATTTTGACACATTTTTGGGACCATTGTCATTTTCACAGCAAAAAATGCATTTAAATTGCATTGTTTATTGTGAAAATTACAGTTGCAGTTAACCACAGGGGGCGCTGTAGGATTTGTGTGTGTTTACAACTGTAGGGGGGTGTGGCCGTAGGTCTGACATCATCGATCGAGTCTCCCTATAAAAGGGATCACTCGATCGATGCAGCCGCCACAGTGAAGCACGGGGAAGCCGTGTTTACATACAGCTCTCCCCGTTCTTTAGCTCCGGGGAGCGATCGCGAGCGGGCGGCTAGAAACGAATAGCCACGCCCTCGTCCCGGATCGCTCCCCGCGGTTTCCGACCGCCGCATGTAGTGGGGGGGGGGGGGGTCCCGATCAGACCCCCGACCCGTGCAAAGGCAGGGACGTAAATATACGTCCATCTGCCTGTACGTGCCCTTTTGTGAACGTATATGTACATGCGGCGGTCGGGAAGTGGTTAAGAGAGAGATAAGGCAGGGTAGTTAGTGGATTGAGCATGCCGTCTGTGTAGTGTATATAATACAGTGCAAGAGTATATAGTGCAGTCTGTGTAGTGTATATAATACAGTACAGATTATACAGTGCAATCAGTGTAGTGTATATAATACAGTGCAGAGTATATAGTATAGTGTATTGAACTGGTTAAGGGAAACCCTATGACAGAATGTGGAAAAAAAAATTGTGAGGTCCCCCCCCCCAAAATCCATACCGGGCCCTTTCTGTCTGGTATAGATGTTAAAGCAAAGCTCCATGCTTTTAAAGGAAAGCTCCAGCCCACAATAACTACCCACCAGGGTTGTCGGGAAGAGGCCACTGTCCCCATCAACATGGGGACAAGGTGCTTCGAGGTGAGGGGGCACAAAGCCCATGTTAAGGGCATGTGGCCTGGTACAGTTCAGGAGGGCGCTCACTCTTCCCCCTCTTTTTCTTGACCTGAGGAGCTGCATGCTCGGATAAGGGTCTAGTATAGATTTTGGGGGGGCCGCACACCATTTTTTTTGGCGTGGAGTTCCCCATAAAATCCATACTAGACTCAATTTTTTTTCTTTAATCTACAGTATATTGCCGGGAGCCGACAATACATTACAGCCGCGAGCAAGTTTTAATGACATATTTACCTTTAGAAATCGCGTTGATGCGCCACTTTACAGACAGACTAAGGGGTCCCCCCAGGCACGATCGTTAAAGGAATATTACATTTTTATTGTTTCACTTTAAGCATCATTAAAATCACTGCTTCTTTAAAAACTTTTTTTTGGCATTGATACATGTCCCCCAGGGCAGTACTTCCGGTCCCCATACACTTTTTATGACAATAACTTGCATATAAGCCTTTAAAATTAGGACTTTTGATTTTTCATGTTCGTGTCCCATAAAATGTTTAAAAAAATCTGGCTAAAATAAAAAAATCTGGAGTAATGGGAGAATTCTTCTTGAGAGATCTGAAAACAAAATTGCGAATTATTGGCCAACGCCCGCAATAAATGTTCCCCTGTGCACCGGTGACGGGGAACACGTCACGGAAGTCATGTACATGGAAAGCACCATAAAATGCCCATAAAACCATTTACGGCTTTAAATTTGTCACGGGATGCGCGGTGATATTTACCCAACGGGAAAAAAAGCGCGCGGGGGAAATGGAGTGTGAGATGCCTCTCCGCAGAACTTCATTTATTCAGAGTCTGCCGTCTGATTTCCATGTGTGACAGCCGACGTCAAATTCCCTGTGGAGCCGAGTGACTGGCATATGGTGCTACGCAACCAGCGCGCCATCAATCAGGGCACCGCGGTGTGACAGCTCTGACATCGGCTGGCGCTGGGGCGGCCATTTGCAATTGCCGGGGCCTGCAGTCAAAGCCCGCGCAAATCTTATCGACGACAGACAGGGAGATGTGCCTGTCACCGGCCGTGAGCAAATAGGAGGTTCCAGATAAAACACAAACATAATACTGTAAATCATGAAAATAAAATACAATGATATGTAGATCAGGAGCCAGCTAAAAAAAGTTAGGAGTCGGTTCTTTTTCAATCAATTGCACACTGGGCACTTTCACCCCCTCCCTGCCCAGGCCAATATTCAGCTTTCAGCGCTGTCGCACTTTGAATAGCAATTGCACAGTCATGCAACACTATACTCATATGACATTTGTATCATTTTACTGGAGACAGATAGCACTTTTTTCTGGTGGTATTTAATCACTACTGGGTTTTTTGCTAAATACATGAATAAAAAAAACCAAAAAAACGTTCTTAATTTCTGTTATAAAACTTTGCGAATTGGTAATTTTTCTTCTTCACTAATGTGCGGTGATGAGGCTGCATTGATGGGCACTGATAAGGTCGCACTGATGAGGCTGCACTTATAGGACACTGTTGATGCTGAACAGATAAGGCGGCACTGATGAGGCTGCACTGGTAGGACACCGATGAGGGTGCAGTAATGGGTACTGATGAAGCTGCACTGATAAGGCAGCATTGATGGGCACTGATGTGGCTACACTGATGAGGCTGCATTCATAGGACATCCATGAGGCTGCACTGATAAAGCAGCATTGATGGGCACTGATGTGGCTACACTGATGAGGTTGCACTCATAGGACATCCATGAGGCTGCACAGATGGGGCTGCAATGATAAGGTAGCATTGATGGGCACTGAGGATACCGATGAGGCTGCACTGATAGGACACTCATGAGGTTGCACTGATAGGGCACTAATAAGGCTGCACTGATAGGTCACTGATGAGGCAGCACTGATGAGGCTGCACTAATAGTTCACTGATGAAGCACTGAAGTGCACTGATATGACACTCATAAGGCTGCACTGATAGGGCACTAATAAGGCTGCACTGATAGGTCACTAATGAGGCAGCACTGATAGGTCACTGATAAAGCTGCACTGATAGGATACCAATGAGGCTGCACTGATAGGACATTCATGAGGCTGCACTGATAGGTCACTGATGAGGCAGCACTGATGAGAGTGGACTGATAGGTCACTGATGAGGGTGGACTGATAGGTCACTGATGAGGGTGGACTGATAGGTCACTGATGAGGGTGGACTGATAGGTCACTGATGAGGCAGCACTGATGAGGCCGCACTGATAGGTCACTGATGAGCACTGATAAAGCAGCATTGATGTGCACTGATAGGTGGCCACACTGGCTGTCAAGGGGGTAGCGGGCTCTTGGGTTTTCCAGAACCACTTGGAGCCGCAGTGGGAACCCATCCGGGGGAGGACCTGAGCCCCCCGGGGGATCCCCTGTGAGGTAGTGCCTGCCTCAGGGCCATTGCTGAGCCTGTTTAGAGCTGCCAGTTCCTGCTCTAAGGGGTCTCCCCAGACAACTCGATCTAGACGCACACCCATCTGGAAGGAGAAAAGAGACGCACGGGGGACACTTCCTGCCAGGGGCTCTGCTCTTAGGGACCCCAAAAGTTGCCAGTAGGTGAAGTAACCATCCGGGTGCCACCCATGGCTGATATTCCCATTTTGGGTGGACTCGCTCTTTAGACTTATGTTGTTGCTGCAATGAAAAGCCACCGGTTATTCTGTATCATTTTGCAGGCAGGGATCTGAGAACGGTGCTGGCAGCCCACACATTGCCTACAGAACGCACTGAACTATTATTGCAGGGGTGTGAAAACATCTGGACCTCGGAGAGGGGGGTCTGCAGAGCTTTTCAGATCACCAAAATGAGGAATTATCGCTTTAATAATCTCCAACCTGCTCCAAAGCCGGGCAGCCCAACGCCATGTAATACCACAGCTTAGTCCGCACTCCTTATAACCTCGCTCCTTTCTACCTGTACAGGCTTTTGAAGTATCTACCACCCAGGGTACACTCGCTGCTTCATGTGAACACCGGGTGCCGTTGTCAGCGTTCCTCAGACCTGGCTCAAAGCTCAAGGCAAAATGGACATCCATCCTGTTGGGTAGCGGATACCTCCAAAGCCAGTACAAGCAAAAAAGTCATAATAAACCCAAAGTGTAGAACAAAAACAAAAATCTCTGGACAGCCACACTCTGAACAAATTGTAGCCTTTATTAAAAGAAGGACAGCACTACAAGTCACAGCAAAATAAAATAAAACCCGACTACTGATGCGTTTCACACTGAAACTAGTGCCTAGTCATAAAAGCACTGCTATGACCAAGCACTAGTTTCAGTATCTCCTGGGTTCCAGGAGACACAGGCGGCTGTCTGGGGGGCAGGGCAATGTCAGCAAGAGAAATTTGGCCACACCCACTGTTTGATGCGGCACGCAATGCGTAACGCATTAGTACTCTTCTTAGGGCATCCAAAGGTGTCGCAGGCTGCTAAAGTGTTCGGGTTTGGCTTGAAAAAAAGGTGGTTCTCGTCACAGCATAGTGGGTCTGGTCTCTGCATGGTGGGTCTGGTCACAGCATGGTGGGTCTGGTCTCTGCATGGTGGGTCTGGTCTCTGCATGGTGGGTCTGGTCACAGCATGGTGGGTCTGGTCACAGCATGGTGGGTCTTGTCACAGCATGGTGGGTCTGGTCTCTGCATGGTGGGTTTGGTCTCTGCACGGTGGGTCTGGTCTCTGCACGGTGGGTCTGGTCTCTGCACGGTGGGTTTGGTCTCTGCACGGCGGGTCTGGTCTCTGCACTGTGGGTCTGGTCTCTGCACGGTGGGTCTGGTCTCTGCATGGTGGGTCTGGTCACAGCATGGTGGGTCTGGTCTCTGCATGGTGGGTCTGGTCACAGCATGGTGGGTCTGGTCACAGCATGGTGGGTCTAGTCACAGCATGGTGGGTCTGGTCTCTGCATGGTGGGTCTGGTCTCTGCATGGTGGGTCTGGTCTCTGCATGGTGGGTCTGGTCTCTGCATGGTGGGTCTGCTCACAGCATGGTGGGTCTGGTCACAGCATGGTGGGTCTTGTCACAGCATGGTGGGTCTGGTCTCTGTATGGTGGGTCTGGTCTCTGCATGGTGGGTCTGGTCTCTGCATGGTGGGTCTGGTCTCTGCATGGTGGGTCTGATCTCTGCACGGTGGGTCTGGTCTTTGCACGTTGGGTCTGGTCTCTGCACTGTGGGTCTGGTCTCTGCACGGTGGGTCTGGTCTCTGCACGGTGGGTCTGGTCTCTGCATGGTGGGTCTGGTCTCTGCATGGTGGGTCTGATCTCTGCATGGTGGGTCTGATCTCTGCACGGTGGGTCTGGTCTCTGCACGGTGGGTCTGGTCTCTGCACAGTGGGTCTGATCTTTGCACGGTGGGTCTGGTCTCTGCACGGTGGGTCTGGTCTCTGCACGGTGGGTCTGGTCTCTGCACAGTGGGTCTGATCTTTGCACGGTGGGTCTGATCTTTGCACGGTGGGTCTGGTCTCTGCACGGTGGGTCTGGTCTCTACACGGCGGGTCTGGTCTCTGCACGGTGGGTCTGGTCTCTGCACAGTGGGTCTGATCTTTGCGCGGTGTTTCTGGTCTCTGCACGGTGGGTCTGATCTTTGCACGGTGGGTCTGGTCTCTGCACAGTGGGTCTGGTCTCTGCACGGCGGGTCTGGTCTCTGCACGGTGGGTCTGATCTTTGCACGGTGGGTCTGGTCTCTGCACGGTGGGTCTGGTCTCTGCACAGTGGGTCTGATCTTTGCACGGTGGGTCTGATCTTTGCACGGTGGGTCTGGTCTCTGCACGGTGGGTCTGGTCTCTGCACGGTGGGTCTGGTCTCTGCATGGTGGGTCTGGTCTCTGCACGGTGGATCTGATCTTTGCACGGTGGGTCTGGTCTCTGCACGGTGGGTCTGATCTTTGCACGGTGGGTCTGGTCTCTGCACGGTGGGTCTGATCTTTGCACGGTGGGTCTGGTCTCTGCACGGTGGGTCTGGTCTCTGCCCTTCGTGGGCTCAGTCACGTCGTTTCTCCATTTAGCGTTAATTTGAAACATATATACCTCTGGGCTGAGCGCTTCCATACGTGTCCCTTGGAGGCACAATTGAATTTGCGGTAGCAGACGTCGATACTTTACAATACGATCTGCACTAATGTTCACCATTAAGTCTCCAATGACTTCCGACTGAATCTTTGACCTCAAGACAAACCATCAGCATGAAGGAGAAGAGCTGGAGGTAAAGAGTACGAGGGGGAGGAGTCCAGGACCAAACCAGGAAGATACACGAGATTTACCTCCTGTGTGAGAACTTTGCATTTATTGGCTGAATGGATGTGCTCCTCATTCTGTATCTTAGCCAATCAGATTGTCCACCCCCCTCCCCCCAATATCTTTTTGTCTATATTAGCAGAAACCTAGAGCAGCGGGTTCTCCAGCAAAGGTAAGTACTTTAACCCTCTGCTACTGTTTGTTTCCATCCTAGAAATTAGCTTTATAACACCTTTATAATAATACGTCCACTTTAACCCGACAGGGTCTCATCAGGTGCATGAAAATCAGCTCCTGACAAGAAATTACATTTCCTGTCCAGGAAACATTGCTAAACTGTGCCAACATTAAAAAAACACTTGCACTGAAGGGAATCAAGTAACAAGAGGCAACAGTACTACTAACAGTAACTGTGAAAGTCTATAGTGAATGGATACAATGTATTCTCAGTGATGTCACCGGTCTCTAGTGAATGGATAGGCTGTATTCTCAGTGATGTCACCGGTCTATAGTGAATGGATAGGCTGTATTCTCAGTGATGTCACCGGTCTCTAGTGAATGGATAGGCTGTATTCTCAGTGATGTCACCAGTCTCTAGTAAATGGATAGGCTGCATTTTTACTGATGTCACTGGTCTCTAGTGAATGGATAGGCTGCATTCTTAGTGATGTCACTGGTCTCTGGTGAATAGATAGGCTGCATTCTCACTGATGTCACTGGTCTCTAGTGAATGGATAGGCTGCATTTTCAGTGATGTCACTGGTCTCTAGTGAATGGATAGGCTGCATTCTCAGTGATGTCACCGGTCTCTAGTGAAGGGATAGGCTGCATTCTCAGTGATGTCACCGGTCTCTAGTGAAGGGATAGGCTACATTCTCAGTGATGTCATCGCTCTCTAGTGAATAGATAGGCTGCATTCTCAGTGATGTCACTGGTCTCTAGTGAAGGGATAGGCTGCATTCTCAGTGATGTCAATGGTCTCTAGTGAATGGATAGGCTGAATTCTCTGTGATGACAATAGTCTCCAGTGAATGGATAGGCTGCATTCTCAGTGATGTCACTGGTCTCTAGTGAATAGATAGGCTGCATTCTCAGTGATGTCCCTGGTCTCTAGTGAATGGATAGGCTGCATTCTCAGTGATGTCACCGGTCTCTAGTGAAGGGATAGGCTGCATTCTCAGTGATGTCATCGCTCTCTAGTGAATAGATAGGCTGCATTCTCAGTGATGTCACTGGTCTCTAGTGAAGGGATAGGCTGCATTCTCAGTGATGTCACCGGTCTCTAGTGAAGGGATAGGCTACATTCTCAGTGATGTCATCGCTCTCTAGTGAATAGATAGGCTGCATTCTCAGTGATGTCATCGCTCTCTAGTGAATAGATAGGCTGCATTCTCAGTGATGTCACTGGTCTCTAGTGAAGGGATAGGCTGCATTCTCAGTGATGTCACCGGTCTCTAGTGAAGGGATAGGCTACATTCTCAGTGATGTCATCGCTCTCTAGTGAATAGATAGGCTGCATTCTCAGTGATGTCACTGGTCTCTAGTGAAGGGATAGGCTGCATTCTCAGTGATGTCAATGGTCTCTAGTGAATGGATAGGCTGAATTCTCTGTGATGACAATAGTCTCCAGTGAATGGATAGGCTGCATTCTCAGTGATGTCACTGGTCTCTAGTGAATAGATAGGCTGCATTCTCAGTGATGTCCCTGGTCTCTAGTGAATGGATAGGCTGCATTCTCAGTGATGT
Source organism: Rana kukunoris (assembly GCA_029574335.1). NCBI lineage: Eukaryota > Metazoa > Chordata > Amphibia > Anura > Ranidae > Rana > Rana kukunoris. Next base: position 313,422,619 of record CM056059.1, read on the forward strand.
CACCGGTCTCTAGTGAAGGGATAGGCTGCATTCTCAGTGATGTCATCGCTCTCTAGTGAATAGATAGGCTGCATTCTCAGTGATGTCAACGGTCTCTAGTGAATGGATAGGCTGAATTCTCTGTGATGACAATAGTCTCCAGTGAATGGATAGGCTGCATTCTCAGTGATGTCACTGGTCTCTAGTGAATAGATAGGCTGCATTCTCAGTGATGTCCCTGGTCTCTAGTGAAGGGATAGGCTGCATTCTCAGTGATGTCACCGGTCTCTAGTGAATGGATAGGCTGCATTCTCAGTGATGACATTAGTCTCCAGTGAATGGATAGGCTGCATTCTCAGTGATGTCACCGGTCTCTAGTGAATGGATAGGCTGCATTCTCAGTGATGTCATCGGTCTCTAGTGAATGGATAGGCTGCATTATCAGTGATGTCATCGGTCTCTAGTGAATGGATAGGCTGTATTCCCAGTGATGACATTAGTCTCCAGTGAATGGATAGGCTGCATTCTCAGTGATGTCACCGGTCTCTAGTGAATGGATAGGCTGCATTCTCAGTGATGTCCCTGGTCTCTAGTGAATGGATAGGCTGCATTCTCAGTGATGTCCCTGGTCTCTAGTGAATGGATAGGCTGCATTCTCAGTGATGTCACCGGTCTCTAGTGAATGGATAGGCTGCATTCTCAGTGATGTCCCTGGTCTCTAGTGAATGGATAGGCTGCATTCTCAGTGATGTCCCTGGTCTCTAGTGAGTGGATAGGCTGCATTCTCAGTGATGTCACCGGTCTCTAGTGAAGGGATAGGCTGCATTCTCAGTGATGTCACCGGTCTCTAGTGAAGGGATAGGCTGCATTCTCAGTGATGTCACCGGTCTCTAGTGAAGGGATAGGCTGCACTGTTACCAGTTTGCCTATTACCTGATATTTGTAGATTGAGCGGGACTTTTATGCCACATACACGCGGTCAGAAATTCCGTCAAGAAAAGTCTGATATGAGCTTTTGGTCAGAAATTCCGACCGTGTGTAGGCTCCATCTGACTTTTTCTGTCGGAATTTCCACCGAGAAAATTTTGAGAGCTGGTTCTCAATTTTTCCGACAAGAAAAATTCTTGTTGGAAATTCCGATCGTCTGTATGCAATTCCGACACGCAAAAAAACACGCATGCTCGGAATCATTGAACTTCATTTTTCTCGGCTCGTTGTAGTGTTGTACATCACCACGTTTTTGACGGGCGGCAGACCGTTTGTATGCAACACAAGTTTGAGCCAAAATGTCGTCTGAAAAAAATTCACGGTTTTCTTGTTGGAATTTCCTATCGTGTGTACGCCGCATTAGAGTGCCTCTAGGTAGGACGACTGAAGCATGATAGCAGATTACTCTGTGCCATGCAGCATGCCAGTGTGTGTATGGATGTAATGTAGGTCCTGAATGTTATAGCGTTACTTATTGCCACATTTAGTGGGCTTTCATGGTTGCTCTTGGTAGGACTGCAACCTCCTGTTACTTGATTCTTTTCAGTGCAAGCTCTCACTTTAATGGCACCAATCATCTCTAGAAAAGGTGGTGCTGGAGAAGAGCAACCTCTGAGGCACTAACGCGGCACTCCTCCCACCAATATCCATTAATCTTTAAGCAGAATTTTAGTTTTCCGTACTTGTGGCTCCTCCCAGTAATCGGAAACACAGTACAAGGAGCTGGGTACAGCCCGAGACGTGGATCTGCAGGCAGATGGCTCTGTGCTGTCCGGTCATTTTACAATCCCGCTGGCCGAGGGCAGAAATAAATGCCGATTGCAGCAATTAATGTCACTCACAAGAACAGTTACAGTAGGTTACTTTACATCCGTATGACAGCGAGGTATTCCCCCGTTCTGCAGAGACCTCGTGTCGCTTCTATCTCTTGTCTCATAATTACGGTTATCAGCAACGCGCCGCGCACTCTGAATTAAACACTGCGATAGAGGAGGATTTCCAATAGCAAATACGTGTTTAGAAACATAGTGAGGAAAAATTACACACAACAAACATTTTCTGAACTCAGCACAGGATAGGCTGCATTCTCTATGATGTCACCAGTCTCTAGTGAATGGATAGGCTGCATTCTCAATGATGTCACCGGTCTCTAGTGAATGGACAGGCTGCATTCTCAGTGATGTCACCGGTCTCTAGTGAAGGGATAGGCTGCATTCTCTATGATGTCACCAGGCTCTAGTGAATAGATAGGCTGCATTCTCAATGATGTCACCGCTCTCTAGTGAATGGATAGGCTGCATTCTCAGTGATGTCACCGGTCTCTAGTGAATGGATAGGCTGCATTCTCAGTGATGTCACTGGTCTCTAGTGAATGGATAGGCTGCATTCTCAGTGATGTCACCGGTCTCTAGTGAATGGATAGGCTGCATTCTCAATGATGTCACTGGTCTCTAGTGAATGGATAGGCTGCATTCTCAGTGATGTCACCGGTCTCTAGTGAATGGATACAATGTATTCTCAGTGATGTCACCGGTCTCTAGTGAATGGATAGGCTGCATTCTCAGTGATGTCACCGGTCTCTAGTGAATGGATACAATGTATTCTCAGTGATGTCACCGGTCTCTAGTGAATGGATAGGCTGCATTCTCAGTGATGTCACCGGTCTCTAGTGAATGGATAGGCTGCATTCTCAGTGATGTCACCGGTCTCTAGTGAATGGATAGGCTGCATTCTCAGTGATGTCACCGGTCTCTAGTGAATGGATAGGCTGCATTCTCAGTGATGTCACCGGTCTCTAGTGAATGGATAGGCTGCATTCTCAGTGATGTCACCGGTCTCTAGTGAATGGATAGGCTGCATTCTCAGTGATGTCACCGGTCTCTAGTGAATGGATAGGCTGCATTCTCAGTGATGTCACCGGTCTCTAGTGAATGGATAGGCTGCATTCTCAGTGATGTCACCGCTCTCTAGTGAATGGATAGGCTGCATTCTCAGTGATGTCACCGGTCTCTAGTGAATGGATAGGCTGCATTCTCAGTGATGTCACCGCTCTCTAGTGAATGGATAGGCTGCATTCTCAGTGATGTCACCGGTCTCTAGTGAATGGATAGGCTGCATTCTCAGTGATGTCACCGGTCTCTAGTGAATGGATAGGCTGCATTCTCAGTGATGTCACCGGTCTCTAGTGAATGGATAGGCTGCATTCCCAGTGATGTCACCGGTCTCTAGTAAATGGACAGGCTGCACTACACACAGGAGAGATCCTGCTTTCAGTACAATTTCGATGCCATATTGCAGTATGATCTCTGACCTTGATCACTTTAAATTCCTGTAAACATATATTCAATTCAAATAGTAAGTGATTGATTTTTTTCCAGTGTTTTAACATTGATTCCTTTGGAAGATCGATCAATGTACAGTATATCTGTCTATTTATCTATCCGTCTCTGATGGTGCTTTACTATTCAGTGATAATAAATATTACTGGTAATAATAATAATATCTATCCTTTTCTCTATGAATCTGTATTCCCCTCCTCATCTGGCTCAGGTTGGTTGGTATCTGTCAGGACGCGGCCTTTCTGTAGTGATGAAGGCACTGCAGAGCTGAGCTGCATATATATTGCTCTCTTAGGGGAATCCAGCAAATAAGACCTGCTCTTGGTTATTACGCTGACATTTTCCTCGCAGGGAGGGGAAGGAGGAGGAGGAGGGGGGGTGCTGTCTGCTAATAAGGAACTTGCAACTCCAGCCATCGTTCATTGATTTTTTCAGCATTTTACATTGCTCAGTTCCTCTGCTTGCTGCGGCCCTTCGCACCAGCTGCATCTTATTGTCCTGTGCCATTTTTTGTCCCCCCCCAATCCGCAGAGGGAGCCAGGCGCCGGAGGAAGGCACAATGGTTGCACCGTAATGCAGGATGGTGCGGCTCTCCAGGGAACACTGGCCCCCGGATTATGTATTGATCAAGACTGTGACCTGCTGAGTCCACCCCCCCCCCCTCCCCCCCGCCACCTCCATAAATTAATCAGCACGCCGATCAATCCCATGATCCGAGAGGTGGGCTGCTGAAACGCTGCGCTGCTTTCTCCCCGGAGACTGACGCGCTTCCGACCAGAGGACCAGAGAAAAATATTATTACTGCAAGGCTGGCGCAAAGCCCGAGCGGGACCCCCTGATCGTTCATACTCGGGATCGCCGACCCCTTGTATTAGCAGCGACGGTCCTTTTTATTTCATTATAACCACATTCCTCTATCTTCTTCAACCTCCAGATAATAAAATGAGAAGTCACATACATGCTGCTGTGCTGGTGGTGATAACATTGTAACAAAATAATAATAATAATAGTAATAACCTCTTCCTCAGCCTCCAAAAAATGACATATAAAGTCCTACATAGGCCATTGGGGTGATAACATTAAATATAAAATGTAAAAAAAAATTGTAATTATATTAATATAGATAATATTATATTTATAACTTCTTCCTCAACCTCCAAATAATAAAACGTGAAGTCCTACACAGGCCGCTAGTGTAAAAACATAAAATAATATACAATGTAACAAAATAATAATAATATTTTCCTCAACCTCCTAATAATGAAATGAGAAGTCCTACACAGGATCGGGGGGCTCCGTTTCTCTCCCCCCTCCCCGGCGTCTTCATTTTAAGTGTGGGCAACCGACCATGACAGCTTTCGGCTTCGGGGCCGGGTACCCACTGCGCATGGGCGAGCGGTACTGCGCATGCGTGAACGGCGCTGCGCCGTCCCATTGGACACGCGAACGCCTGGGACCTGTGACGTGTCCGAGGCGATCGCCTACAGGGAGGGGCTGCAGTAAGGCGATTAAGCTAATCGCTTAACCAGCTTCTTGGCGGAAGGAGGAAGTGGGACAGGAAGTCCCACTCCTCCAGAAGCCCCCACTCTCCCCCCCAAAAAAATTACATGCCAAATGTGGCATGTAAGGGGGTGAGGAGTGGGTTAAGCGGAAGTTCCATTTTTGGGTGGAACTCCGCTTTAACCTGCAAATAATGAAATTAGAAGTCCTACACAGGCTGCGGGGGTGAGAACATAAAATAATAAACAATGTAACAAAATAATAATAATATTATTATTATTATATATTAATAATAATACTACTAATAAGTGTCGGTTCACACTGGGCGACACGACTTCCAGCATGACTTTCAGAAGCAACTTCAACACGACTTGAGCATGAACCACAGGGCGATCTGGGGCGATTTACAACACGACTTGAAGTCCTTTTCAGGTCAGGAGACATTCCAGTGGCCAATAAAACAACAATCAGCTCTGGGAGAGGGAAGGGGAGGGAGGGATTTGCCTGAGAAATGTATGTTATCTTGCTGAAAGGTTGCTTCAATTAAAACAGTGATCAGACTTGGAAGCGACTTCCATTGAAATCAATGGGTACAAATCGCCTAGAAGTCTGATTGAAGTAGTACAGGAACCTTTTCTGAAGTCGGAGCGACATGAGTAGTGTGTATTAACACCGCTCCCATTCACTTACATTGCTTTTCTGGACAGCACGACTTGGGACGACTTGAGACGACTTCAAGTCGGATCCCAAGTCGCCCCAGTGTGAACCGACTCTCATTATAACAACCTCTTCCTCAACCTCCAAATAAAGAAATGTCAAGTCCTACACAGTCAGCTGTTGACAACTTCCGCAATGTCGGCACCCCAGCGGATTTTCCGATCGGCTCTCGGGTGCTGCCGCCGCCATTCGTGGTAAGGGCTACCTACTGCACATGCACGAAGCACACTGCTCTTTCTAACTGGCCCAGCAATGGAGGAATAAGGAGGGGGGTCCGAGCCCACCGCGGCGCAGTCTCCCGGAAGTGGGTGACGGGATCTATCAAAAACAGGTACCCCCCCCCGGAAAGATGCCAAATGTGCCACCAGATGGGAGGAGGAGGCAGATAAGTGGAGGTTGCACTTTTGGGTTTTGATATACCTGTAGATAATAATCATAATATTAAAAACGTCTTCTGAAACCTCCAAAAAATTGTAAATGTGACACAGGCCACTGGGGTGATAGTATAAAATAATATACAATGTAACAAAATAATAATAAACAACCAAACCCAAATAAAATAATAATAATAATAATATTTTTTTTTGTGTGTTAGGGTGTTTAGCTATTTATTATTATTTATTATTATTTTTTATCTTCCTCAACCTCCAAATAATGAAATGTGAAGTCCTGCACAGGCTGCTGGGGCGATAACATTAAATAATAAACAATGTAACAAAATAATTATATAATTACTATTATTAATAATAATAATAATAAATAATCCTACACAGGCTGATGGGGTGGTAACATAAAATAATATACAATGTAACAAAATAATTATATTATTATTATTAATAATAATAATAATAATAATAATAATAATAAATAATAATAATAATCTCTTCTTCAACCTCCAAATAATGAAATGTGAAATCCTACACAGCCTGATGGGGTGGTAACATAAAATAATATACAATGTAACAAAATAATTATATTATTATTATTAATAATAATAATAATAATAATAATAATAAATAATAATAATAATCTCTTCTTCAACCTCCAAATAATGAAATGTGAAATCCTACACAGCCTGATGGGGTGGTAACATAAAATAATATACAATGTAACAAAATAATGATATTATTATTATTATTAATAATTATAATAATAATAATAATAATAATAATCTCTTCTTCAACCTCCAAATAATGAAATGTGAGGTCCTATACAGGCCGTTGGACAAACCCCTCAAAAAAGTGAAATGTGACACTGGGGTGATAGTATAAAATATTATATAGTACAATGAAACAATATAATAATAAATAATAACCCCTTCCTCATCCTCGAAATAATGAAACTAGAAGTCAAATACAGGCAGCTGGGGTGATAACATAAAATACAATGTTACAAATAATAATAACCTCTTCTTCAATCTCAAAATAAAAATATGTGAAGTCCTACACAGGCCGTTGAAGTTATAACATCAAATATACAATGTAACAAAATAATAAAAATAATATTAATAATAATAGCAACTTCTCCCTCAAACTCCAATGAATGAAATATGAAGTCCTACGGAGAATAATATACAATGTAACAAACTAACAATAATATAATAATAAAATAAAGTCCTACAAGGGCCACTGGGGTGATAACAAACAATTACATAGAGTGTAACAAAATAATAATAATAATAATAAACATCTTTGTTTTTAGTAACTAACAATCATAGAATCAGCATATTTCTATTGCTATTAACCCGCAAATAACGGATGATTTCTATTTATAATCCGTATTTTTCAGTTCAATCGGAAATTACAACATTTTGCGCTAGGATTACACACATCCAAATCTAATAAAAAGACATTAAGAAAGCTGCTGACCCTGTGATTTAAAAATCGATAAAACCCAAAATTGAAAAATTGCCATTTTCAATAAATAATCTTGTTTTCTTTTCTCTTTCTTTGCATTCTTTGTCACGTGTCTTGGTGCTGCTGATCTCCTGTAGTCTCTTTGCAGCCAATTCCTGTCTATATGCACACTGGCAGGTTTTCTGATAATGACAACAGCTGAAGGGTTTTATGACTGTAATATGTAGCATCAGCCACTTTTAGTCTCCATCGGAAATACTTTTTCTTATTACTTATTTGTTGACGGAGTGAAATTGCTCTTTTGGATTTTGCTTCACACTGTGTGATTCTCATGAGGTGTATTAAAAGCTGCAGCATGTCAGATAGACCCCGCCTCATTTCCTGGCTGAAGGACATTTAGCATCATCTAGTCCTTTCCTCCCTAGCCTAACTGTCCATGACCCACCCCTTTTTATTTTTTGGATTTCAGTTCTTTTAATCATGGAGACTCAGTATCATGGGCATTACACCTAGGGTGGTCTATGCATTTTGAAATAGCTCTGGCCAATAGCCAGCCCTCTGCTTGGATCAGGACTGGGGGCTCTTAACCCCTTAAGGACTGCCGCATGTACATTTACGTCGGCAGAATGGCACGGACAGGCACATCAACGTACGTGGCTGCCTTGACGTGGGTCGGGGGTCCGATCAGGACCCCCCCCCCCCCCCCGTACATGCAACGGTCCCGGTGGCTTTGCGAGCGATCCGTGCTGAGGGGGTGGCGGTTTGTTTTTGTCCGTCCCCTCCGGATCGCTCCCAGCCAATGCGCGCACTCCCCTGCAGTGTCATTTCCTCCTCCTGTGTAAACACAGGAAGGAGGAAGTGATGTGATCTCTGCTCTCAGCGTTTTTTTTCAACCGTCGCTGAGGAGAGATCACATCACATAGTAAGTCTGCACAACACTACACTGACACCAGTACATGCAGGCACACTTAACCCCTTGCGATCACCCCCCCCCCCCTGTCACAGTGTCACTGAATGCAGTGATCATATATGTATGATCACTGTATTTAGTGTCAGTGTGACAGGCAGTTAGTGTTAGGTCCAGGGTAGCCCCCGTACCCCCCCCTAATAAAGTTTTAACCCCTTGATCACCACCCTAGTTCACTCCCTATTGCCAGCGTCACTAAGCGATCATTTTTCTGATCGCTGTATTAGTGTCGCTGTTCCCACCTGGTAGCTATTTTTTTTTTATTGCGATTTTTTTTTACTAAAGACATGTGGCTAAATAAATGTTGGCCTAAATATTTGACTAAAATTTAGTTTATTTGATTTTTCTTATAACAAAAAGTAAAAAATATATATTTTTTTCAAAAATGTCGCTCTATATTTGTATATAGCGCAAAAAATAAAAATCGCAGAGGCGATCAAATACCACCAAAAGAAAGCTCTATTTGTGGGAAGAAAAGGACACAAATTTTGTTTGGAAGCCACGTCGCACGACCGCGCAATTGTCAGTTAAAGCAACGCAGTGCCGAATCGCAAAAAGGGGCCTGGTCCTTTACCTGCATTTTGGTCTGGGTCTTAGGTGGTTAAGAGGAGTACTGACTGAGGCGGGGGCTGTGATGTTTTCAGGAAACTATGAACAGCAAACTGTCAGCCCTTCCCAGAGCCATCTCTTCTAGGGCCGAAACAACTAATCGATTATGAAATTAAACGATTACAATTTTCATAATCGATTAATCGGCCAGTAACATAATGGGGTTAAAAAAACTAAAATTAGCCCTTTATAGTACAAAAAAGCAAATCGCTACTGTAAATATTACTTTCACTGTCCCACAGTAAAAAAAAATGAACCCCTTACAGTAGCGATTATTTGCTCTTTTTGTACTTATTTTGGGGTTTTTTTAACCCCCATTATGTTACTAAACATCTCAGGCCGGGGTCACACCTCTGTTTTTTGGTGCTTTTTGCAGAAACACACTGCAGTTCATTTACGTGTTTTCCTATGGGACACGTTCACATCCAGGATTTTTTTTTTCAGCTGAGTATTTGGAAAGGGCAAGGACTTTTTAACGCAAAACGGTGCTATTTTTTTATTTTATTTTTGGTTCAATATACTTCAATGGAGAAGCTGCCCAACAACAAATTGGCCCAATTTTTTTTTTAATTGCTTTTTTTTTTTTTTCTTAAAGGCTATTATCCGATTAATCGATTAATCAAAACAATAATCGGCCAACTAATCGATTATGAAAAAGGGGATTTTTAAAAACAGCTTACCTGTAAAATCCTTTTACAGGTAAGCTGTTTTTAAAAATCCCCTTTTCTTTATCGTACATCACGGGACACAGAGCAGCATAGTAATTACTATATGGGATGTCCCAAAGCAATGCCAACTGAGGGGAGGGAGGCCAAAAACAGAAGGACCAAAGGATGCCTTTAAGACCGCCTGCCCAAAGGCCAGGTCCCCACGCCTCCTCACGTCCAACTGATAAAATCTTGTGAACGTGTGGACTGATGACCAGGTTGCTGCCCTACAGACCTGGGCCATGGATACCTGGTGCTGAACTGCCCAAGAAGTCCCTAAAGACCTCGTAGAATGAGCCTTAATGGAAGCCGGAGGCTCTTTACCCTTCAGGCCATACGCCTGAGCAATAATCTGTGGAATCCACCTGGCTAATGTGGCCTTCGACGCTGCCTGACCCTTCCTGGGCCCTTCTAGCAGAATACAACTACACTACATTACCAAAAGTATTGGGACGCCGGCTTTTACATGCACGATAATGGAATCCCAGTCTTAAGCCTGTTACGCACATGAGATGAGATCATCGGACGAATGGTCACACAGCTTCTTTCTCTATCTGCAAAGTAGAGAGCGTCCTGACTCTCATGTAGTCCAAGGGAGGGGGCGAGCACGACACTCCACACCAGGGAGAAAGCCTTGCATTACTGTGTGGAGTTACAGACAGAAGAACAAGAAGTGAGGATTTCTCAGAAGAAATAAGGACATTTAAAGGCAAAATAGAAGGATGAGGTAAGTGAAGGAGGACTGCAAGTAAAGGAAGCTTTTTAGGAAAAAAATTGTACCTTTACAACCCCTTTAATTTTCAAGGTGCCCATCAGATATTTTGGTTCTGATTTTGCCCTTTTTGTGCTTCATCCTTGGGGAAAAAAAAGTTCCTTACAAATATAGGTGCTGCCAAAAAATGATGACAAGAATTGTGATTGTAAAAATAAAAGTCCAGTAAAGGGACGCTGTAAATTGTTTCTTCGGCCGCATGTTTTTGTTAAGTGTAAATTCATATTTACAGAAAAATCCAAAAATAAATAAATAAACATTTTCAAGAAATCTGACTCATTCATAGCCGTCTGAGGCCACATGTCCAGATGAAAGAGCACCGGAGAAGATCTGGAAGGGTTTTCTAAACTATGCTACATTTTATAAACCCTACTGTATTGATCAACAGTTGTTAATATAGCTGTAAGACACTCCATCCTTTTGGACGTCTCTGATCCTGGCGTAGAGCTCCGTCAGAGAGGGAGGTTCACATCATTTCCAATAAAGGGTAACTAAGCATTGTGCTGCCATGAGGACATGCACCAGAAATTGTTTAGAGGTTTTAGAGAAAGCTGGAGGAGGTAAACCTAAGAGGAACATCTTAAAGCGGAGTTCCCACTGTTTAAATATTTTTTTTAATAATCTTTGTTATATTACTTACGTTTTACATATGGATCACCGCTCGATTGCCGATTTCCCAAACTGAGATAAATTTTATTCTGCCTTGCTGGCATTTTTGATATTGCTTGTGGGCATGTGAAGCTCACAAGCACTATCTTCTGGGACATGGTGCAGCTGAGCGACTAGCATGCACCGCCCATTCTCGCGCATGCGCAGCATCAACGTCTCACATCGCCGTACACGTCAGACGTTGCCATCACCACAGGCGGCATCATTGGAAGTGCCTGCCCCATTGTGATGGCAACGAAGCCCTCTGACTCCTGGGAAATTATGACATGCATCTCCCAGGAGCACCAGCAAGCACGGGCGCCGAGGAAAATGACATCAGGCGCCACAGAAATCAAGTGGCAGAATACAAAGGACCCGATAGCAACAGTGCGGAAGGGGTGTGTAAAAAAAAAAAAAAATCAAATGTTTTTGCTGATGCATAATGCTGTTGACTTCTGCGAAAGTAGTATTTTTGGGTGGAACTGCACCTTTATGCCACATACACACGATCACTTTTTGTGATGAAAAAAAACGTCATTTTATCTCACGAAAAAAAAACAACGTTTTTCAAACTTCATTTTAAAAAAACATGTTGCCTACACACCATCGTTTTTCAAAAATGCTCTTGCAAAGCGCGGTTACGTAAGACACTTTCGATGGCACTCTGTTCCATTGAAGCTCCGTCTCATAACTTGCTTCTGAGCATGCGCAGGTTTAAAAACCATCATTTTTTATGACACAAAGAATTACATTTTGAAAAACGACACAAAAAATTCAAGCATGTTCGAATTTTTTTTTTGGTCGTTTTTTAGAAGACATAAAACGACGTTTTGCCCACACACGATCATTTTAAATTACGTTTTTTAAAACAACGTTTTTTTTGTACGCGGCATTAGTGTAAAAGGGATCCAAGCATCAAAAAGACGGTAGATTGGAGTGGGAACTGCTTGTCAATAAGGTTTAATAAGAAGGCAAACCAGTATATATGATGAATCGTACCAGGAGCCTTCTTACATCTTCAGCATCTATCGTCAGTTGAAGGGTATAGACCAGGGGTCTCCAAACTGCAGCCCGAGGGCCAGATGTGGCCCTTTGCTAGCCTTTATGCGGCCTTTGGGGCATTATTCCTCCAACTGACACCAACAAGGGGGTTGAATGATGGGATACTATTCCTCCTACTGATAGTGGCCCTACCCCTCTTCCTATTGACCACCAACCCTGAGGCCACATTTATTCTCACTGGTGCTGAGCCCGGGACATTTTCTGCCCCTGCTGGCCACAATCTGGCCCTCCTAAAGTCTTTAGATAATAAAGTGGCTCTTTGTTTGAAAAGTTTGGAGACCCCTGGTATAGACAATAGAGCATGTAACCTGTCGGAGTGTATTACCAATGAATAATTATTTTAAAGTGGTGCACCGAAAATAAAAATGTTGGTGCTGAAACCAAAAAATTCAGGATTGTCCAAAACGGAAATTGACAGTTTTTACAATTGTATTAAACTTTTTAATAAATATCATGAATTTAAATTAAATTTATTTATTGTCGGACATTTTTTGAAACCAAAAATTCAAGATGCACATGGCCGTAACCGAAATCGACAGTTTTAAAAAATATATATATATTTTTATAACTAATTTATAACTAGTAATTATATTATATTCAACTTTTTAACTAATATCATGAATTTAAATGAAATAAATACATTTAGTGTCGCCTATTTTTCGGGACCTTTTGAAGCGGTGTTAAAAATCCTGCTTGCTGTATTTTTGGTGCATATTTGGCAAAATACACCAAAAACGCACTTCCCCATTGAAATGCATTAAAAATGCAGCAAGAACGCATCAAAAATGTACCTGTGTTGCATTTTTGATGCATGTTTTAAGTGCGAGGACTATGAAAAAAACACACCATAAGCAAGGTAAAATCGTGGAAAAATCTGCAAAATTTGGGCACAAGGCTGAAAATTCGGCTGATGATTTTCAGAGGCCGAAATTTTAGTGCATTACTAGTATTTTGTATCGGTTCTCGTTATATTTAAATGAACATATGACTTTTTTCGCTTAATAGTTGCAAGTAAAATAAAATAGGTTATTAAAGTCACGAAAATTCTCAAACGACAGAAAAAAAGTGACGTCATGTGTTGTAATGTATTTGTATTGTATTTTTGGACGACAACTGTACTGACTAAACGAAAATCGTACGATTTGGCATCGTACGAGGAAAATTTTCGCGCTTGTCCGATCGAATAATATCAGATGAACGGTTGTGATCGTGTACACACAATCCGAAAATCGTACGATTCTTCCTCGGACGATCGTTTTCGTCCGATATTCGGATCGTGTGTACAGGCCATTAGATTAGAGTCCCCTGTCAGGTTTTTATCACTGCATTCCCAGGACTGAGAGTGATGACAATTTTTTTTACTTTTCTTTTGTCACCAGAATAGTACATGAAGAAAATTTTTCCAACAGGGACATTGGTTCCAGGGACAACTGTCTATGAAAATATTGAAATATTTGCTCTCCTTTCCTGTTGTGTTTCTGGGACAGGAAGTGAAGGAAAATCTCTAAGGGTGGGTTCTCACCATCACCGCATGTGACTCCTAGTAGGGGTCCGGTGCATCCTGGTTTACTGTTTCAGGTCCGATTTCAGCCCGAATTTTGGTCTGAATTTGGACCTGAAACCACCAAAAGACACACAGGGCTCCAGTGCAAAGACCCGGTCAAAATTTCCTGCTACTGAGAATTTGATACAAGAAACCGCACTAAATTTGCAATGGTGTGAACCCAGCCTTAATGTGTTACTAAACCTACAACAGTAAAATCAGTCTGTATATGCAGTAAAGCATGCTTGTTATACTCAGTGTGGAGCCTTAGGGGTTATTCCTCCACATTGTGTAAAAAGGCTGTTTGATCCTGTCTTCTCTAAATATCCCCTTCTTTTACGCTCCCCAATCCATCTGCTGATAGCACAGAGCCCTAAGAATCACTCTGCATGTACTCAGTTTGGTGAGTATTGTTAGAGAGTTTTTTTTTGGGGGGGGGGGGGGGTACATGTGATCAGCACATGGCCAATCAACATCATAGGACAGTCAGAGGAGAATGAAGACTCCTCCTACAAGCTTTAACCAGTGCTCGGCCGGACACTGATAGGAGTCAGAAGACCTCCATTCTGTGTACTGTGGGAGGCCAGATATAGCAAATTCAGGCTCCTACTTAAATGAACCCCCCACCCCCAAGCCACACAATAATAACATTTGCATATAAAACATTTCCAGTTTCATTGCACGCCTCATTTTAAACCCAGTGATGTCATCAGTGGGGCTCTGTGCTTCTCTATGCCATGCAGGTGGATCAAGGCTGGTGGGAGGGGCAAGGGCCCTTAGTACTGATGCAAGCAGTGGGCTGGCTCTAGGGAGGAGTTATGCAAATATCAAAATTCCTTGCTGGGTGGGTGTCCTTCTGGAGAAGTGGGTGTTACTAGGCAGGCTGGATGTCCATGCAAACCGCCTACATGTGCTGCTGAACCTCCGTGATTGAAAGAACTGGAAACCAATGAATGAAAGGGGCTGGCCAGGGACAGGGTCAGGCTGGCGAAGAAGGGCCTAGATCATGGGTAGGCAACCTCGGCCCCCCAGCTGTGGTGAGACTGCAAGTCCCATGAGACATTGCAAGACCCTGACAATCACAGGCACGACTCCTAGAGGCAGAGGCATGATGGGATTTGAAGTTTCACCACAGCTGGATGGCCAAGGTTGCCTACCCCTGGTCTAGATCTTGGGGTGCTCAACCTGTGGCCCTCCAGCAGCTGCAAGTCCCATCATGCCTCTGCCTTTGAGAGTCACACTTGTAATTGTCAGCCTTGCAATGCCTCATGGAACTTGTGGTTCCACAACAGCTGGGGGGGGGGGCTATAGTGTTGATCACTCATGGTCTAGATCAGTGGTATCCAAACTGCGGCCCGGGGGCCCATTGCTTGCTTCTATCTGGCCCTCGGGACACTATTCCTCCAACTGACATCAATGATGAGGCACTATTCCTCCCACTGACACCATGGACGGGGCACTGTTCCTCCCACTGACACCATCAATGTTGCACTATTCCTCCCACTGACACCATTGACGGGTCACTGTTCCTCCTACTGAGACCAATGATGGGGCACTGTTCCTCCCACTGACACCATCAATGTGGCACTATTCCTCCCACTGACACCATCAAAAGGGTACTGTTCCTCCTACTAAGACCAATAATGGGGCACTATTTCTCGCCATCTATGGGGCACCATTTGCGAGGCACGGTTCCTCCTACTATGACCAATGATGGGGCATCATTCCTCCCACTGACACCATTAATGGAGAACTATTCCTCTTGGTAAAACCAATAACGGGACAATATTTACTCCCACTGATGCTGGGACATTTTCTATTCACACTGGCTACAGTCCGGGCCCCCTGAAGCCTGAAAGACAGTAAACTGGCCCTTTGATTAAAACGTTTGGAGACCCCTGGCCTAGATGATGCTGGATGTCCTCCAGCCAGCAAAGGAGGTGTCTCTATCTGACATTGTGAGAAGCTCACAGTGTGCAGTGAAATCAGAGGAAGCCTTTTAAGTCCAGGAAAGGAGTCAATACAACTGTGCAAGACTGGAGGGAAGACACAAGAGTACTGCTTTAGGGTACATTCTGTGTTTGTGGCCGACAGCGAGCAGATTTGAGAAAATCAGCAGGGGGTCCCGGCGATTTGCTGCAGGAGGTAGCCCCATTGAAAGCAATGGGAGGATGCGGACACCTGTAGAGTAATTGAAGGCGTTCGCAGGTAATCGCTAAGCGGTGATTACCTGTGAGTGGTCGGTCCTGGACGCAGCCAGCGCTTCCCTGTAATGCTAATGAAACACAGAAAATAAACTCACCAGTTTTTTTTTAAACTACTCCCTACTCTACCCCCATGGCCGATCCGCCCTATAGGCTCACTATGCAAGCCGCTTAGGGCCCCGCAAAGCTTCGAAGGGCCCCCCAAATTACTAGAGGCCCCGTCTGGTAAGAAGTCATTTTTGCCCCCTCACCTGGGTTCTCAACTCGCTGGCTGCATGGGAGAAGAGGCAAGAAGTCAGCACCCCTTGGTTCTCAATTTAATGTAAGATGTAATTTCCGACAGCAGAACACCCCCTCCCCCCACTTCTCAACTTTCTGTAATGTGACATGTCACTGTCGTCAGCGCCCCCCACTTCTCATTTTTAATGTGCCATGTCATTTTGCTTAGGGCCCCAGGGAGAGCAGGATCGGCACTGACTACCCCCCAAAATAAGAGTTTGATTTTAGATGTGCTGTAATTGGCTTCTGACGGGTGATGAACTGATGGCGGGAATTTGTGGTAGAACGTATATTTAATTGATGTCGCAATTATAAAATAAGTCATCAGAATTTGGTTCTTACAGTTCTCATGCACCAGGATCAGCCTGTTCTCTGCCCTAATGAATGGTAATAGGACCTTGCATAAGGTGTCCTAGGACTGAACCATCCCTTGTGGGACCTCATTTGGAAGATCTCCCAGGTATTACACATTAAATATTAGTTTGCTCTGTCCACTGCATTCCATTTATCTTTTAAAAAAAATACCATTTACACCTTTTTTCCTTTTCCCAATCTTAATATTGCTGATCTCCAGCAGCCTCTTTCCACCACTTCCTGTCTATAAGCGTTGTTACACAATACAGCTCTGGACCTGCTTACTGATGATGATAACAGTGAACCATGCCTGTGCATAGTGTGTCTGCCCAGCAAACGAGAAGTGTTTGTGACAGGGTGACAATGCAGGAGCACATTTGATGGACAGGGACTCAGCGTTGTCACTCTATAACAGGAAGTGTCCAAACAAAGAACTTTACAGTGGATGTAAACCCGAATTATTATTTTGTTAGTGTCACAATGTACAGTATAACATTTCCTATCATCTGTGGCCAGTCTTGCCACACAGAGTTAATCCAGCTCTGAGCAATCCTCTTTTATTGTTTAGTGAAAAACCTTGAAAAACCTTAGTCCGTTCCGCCCCCTTGCTGTGAGTGACAGGTTATTTACATATCTTGTGCACAAGCCTGGAGACGGACATTATTTTTTAATTCCCACTCCCACTCCTTTTCTGAAGTTATGTGGTTACTTTTCTGGATTTTGACTGGATGTTAGTGATCATAGCAGAATTCGGTGTAAGGAATACACAGGAAAAAATGCATGTTGACAGGGGGAGTGTAGAGGTGGGCGGGGAGTCTACTGACATCACAACTCCACCCACAGAGCTCCAGACAACAGATCCACCCACAGAATCTGTAGTTTTTCAGTTCTTATAACAGACAGAGGAGAGACATTTGATAGGTAACGATACATGCAGGAGACATCTATATCCTTATAGATCAGCACTATGGCAGGAGTTAAGAAAGGATGAGAGCAGGTTTACATCCACTTTAATAAAAGGGATGTATGTTTGTATTTTTTCAGATTTATACTCACCCAGGTGCTGCACCTTAATGCAGCACCTTTCTGCTCACGATTGGTGGTGTTCGATCACTCAGATCACTCAGTTTTCAGTGTTAGATGCGCAGGGGGACAGATCGAGTGATCGAACACCACCAATCGTGAGCAGAAAGGTGCTGCATTAAGCTCTGTGCTCTGTCGTCCACCCCCCATGCTCACTGGAGCGCTGGGCTGTGCAGGGGGCGGGAAGCAGCCGACTCAGGCTCTCAGTGGTTTGCTGGGAGGCTGAGCCAGGTGTCGTTGTTCTACCGATGATCCCCCTGGCGGATTATGCCCCCCCTGTACTGCGCAGCGCGGTGCTTGCCTTCGAAAATAGCCGAACATGTAGAGCTAAGAGTCAGCTCTAGACGGCGCCTGCGTGGACCTCGCTGTAAGTGGCCAGTCGCCCTCACGTCTTCTCTCGCTCTGCCTCCTGGCTTTTTTTTTAACACCCTCCATGTCCATGGGGATGGTAAGGAATGAGCCTAGATGTTAGAAGTGTGCGGAGGCGCCGTCTAGAGCTACATGTTCGGCAATTTTCAGAGGCAATCGCCGCGTCTGCGCAGTACAGGGGGGGGGCATAATTCACTGGGGGGACCTTTTTCGGCAAGACACCGGTCCAGGCATGTTGGCGGATACCGACTCCACTGTCACAATCTTGCCCGAGCCTTGACTGGTTCTGCGGCGTCAGCCGACAGCGGGCTCCAGCCTGCTGTCAGCTGAAAACAGGTCACAGGAGTGCAGAACAAACTGCACTCCTGTAATCCACAGGAGGAGTACAGACAAACAAGCTTTGGCTGTACTTCTTCTTTAAAGATGTGTGGCTATAGATGCAAATAGCCCGGCTCAGAAATGAGCATGCATGTCTGCCCTCCTAGCAAGCGACTTTCTATGGGGGTAGACACAGACAGCGCCAGCAGGGGACCCCAGAAAAGGGCGTTTGGGGCCTCTCTGTGCAAAAATTTTGCACGAACCAGGTAAGTATAACATGTTTGGTATTTTAATAAAAAAAATCAAAAACCCTTAACTGCCTTGGAAATACATTAAATGTTACTTCGGGTAAAATTTGTAAATCGCAGGTCGTACCTAAAGTCGTACTTGTGTGACCGGGGGCTTAAAGCTGCAGATTTTAAACGACTGAAAACGTTCAGAATTATATTATCTTGAACAGGGTAGTGTTTGGAGTTATATATACTCTAAGCCTGAATTCACACTTATGCAATATGAATGGGTGCGATTCTCATGAGGATTTTTGCTGTAGTTCAGTGCAATTTTGCATTGCGATTTGTGCTAAAGACAGTGCAAATGTAATGCAAATTTAATGCGTTTTTGGATGGGATTAAGCACAGCAGCGATTTTTACGAAGAGGGGAATATGTAAGGATCTACACAGGAAAAGCAGCATTCGCACACATCTGAACACAAGGTGCGATTTCATGTTGGTTTCCATTGATGTCTATAGTGAGGAAAAGAGCAGTCAACTCGCACAGGACCCTTTTTGTTGCTGCCTCGCATTCCCATAGCAATCGCTACACATAGATGCGAATAACTATTATTGAACACATGGATGACATGCGAAACAATGCTTTTTGTAACGCATCAAATTCAAAACAGACTAAGATGGGGATGAGTGGGCGGAGCTGGGAACCTTAATGATGATATCTCACATGTGGGGTCCATGAAAGATATAATAAGCAAGAAGGAGATCCAATGAAATATATCAATGTTGGAGCGCAAAAATAACAGAACGCTAAATCCACACCAATTGCAGAAAGGCGCCTGAGGCTGGAGGTATAAAATAAGGGCATTAGAAGGGCTGTAGGTAAAAAATAAGGGCATTCGAGGGGCTGGAGGTACAGAATATGAGCATTAAAGGGGCTGGAGGTATAAAATAAGAGCATTAGAAATGCTGGAGGTATAAAATAAGAGCATTAGAGGGGCTGGAGGTAGAACATAGGAGCATTAGAAGGGCTGGGGGTATAAAATAAGAGCATTAGATGGGCTGGAGGTATAAAATAAGGGCATTAGAGGGGATAGAGGTAGAAAATAATAGCATTAGAGGGGCTGGAGGTATAAAATAGGGGCATTAGAGGGGCTGGAGGTATAAAATAGGGGCATTAGATGGGCTGGAGGTATAAAATAAGGGCATACGAGGGGATAGAGATAGAAAATAGGAGCATTGGAGGGGCTGGAGGTATAAAATAAGAGCATTAGATGGGCTGGAGGTATAAAATAAGAGCATTAGAAGGGCTGGAGGTATAAAATAAGAGCATTAGAGGGGCCGGAGGTATAAAATAAGGGCATTAAAGGGTCTGGAGGTATAAAATAAGACCATTAGATGGGCTGGAGGTATAAAATAAGGGCATTAGAGGGTCTGGAGGTATAAAATAAGAGCATTAGATGGGCTGGAGGTATAAAATATGAGCATTAGAGAGACTGGAGGTATAAAATAAGGGCAATAGAGTGGATGGAGGTAACAAATAGGAGCAATACAGGGGCTAGAGGTATAAAATAGGAGCATTAGATGGGCTGGAGGTATAAAATAAGGGCATTAGAGGGGATAGAGGTATAAAATAATAGCATTAGAGGGGCTGGAGGTATAAAATAAAGGGCATTAGAGGGGCTGGAGGTAGAAAATAAGGGCATTAGAGGGGATAGAGGTAGAAAAAAATAGCATTAGAGGGGCTGGAGGTAAAATATTAGAGCATTAGAAGGACTGGAGGTATAAAAAAGGGCATTAGAGGGTCTGGAGGTAAAAAATAAGAGCATTAAAAGGGCTGGAGGTAACAAAATAGGAGCATTATGGAGGCTAGAGGTATAAAATAAGGGCATTAGAGTGGATAGAGGTAACAAATAGGAGCAATACAGGGGCTAGCGGTATAAAATAGGAGCATTAGAGAGGTTGGATGTATAAAATAGGAGAATTTTAGGGGCTGGAGGTATAAATAAGAGCATCACAGGGGCTGGAGGTATATAGTAGGAGCATTAGAGAGTCTGGAGGTAAAAAAAATAGGAGCATTAGAGGGGCCAGAAGTATAACATAGGAGCAGTAAATAAGATAGAGGTATAAAATAGGAGCATTAGAGGGACTTCAAATATAACATAGGAGCATTATAGAGGATAGAGGTAAAATAAATAGGCACATTACAGAGGCTTCAGGTATAAAATAAGACCATTACGGGGATGGAGGTATAAAATAGGGGTGATAAAAAGGGGCTTGAGGTATAAAATAGGAGCATTAGGGAGGCTGTTAATCTGGAGGAGGAAGCAAAGACAGAGGCTGCTCTGTCACAATTGAAGTCTCTAGAGAAAAGCGCTTATTGCAGTCTCACATGCAAGGCCCATATTAACTCTTGGGTTAGGCCGCTGGTACCTGTAGGTCTCTGGCTGATGGGGAACTATAAATGCCAACATTGTCTTCAATGCAGGGACTTCCAGAGCAGCTAGGGATTGACCAGTTACTTATCTCTACTATAAATTAACACACTGCTACAAACATCCAACTCATGCTACCAAATTACAACACCCGGATCAGTAGCTTTGATCCCTACATGACCTGATCACCGCCACTTTCCTCCAAAAATCTCTGCAAAGCCTTTCACAAAGTCTCAGGATAATGAACCGTTCACTTTAAGAGATACATCATGGCAGCCATCTGCTTTGTTAAAGTTGCAGTTGTAAAAACTGGAGGTGATTTGTTACATTTTTCAATTTTTTTTTTTAATCTTCATTTAAAAAGGCCATTTAAAGTGATCCAAATAAACGGGCAAAGTGCAGTGATTGGGTGCAAAGTGCAGTAATCCAGCAACCAATCGCATTTCCATTTACTGCAGTCAAATAGGAAAAAGGAAACAATCCTATTGGCTGCAACGGTTAGTGCAATGTGCTCACAGGAACTGCACACTGAGGGAATAAAAATGGGACTACGTTTTATTTATAAGGTTTTAATTTTATTTGGTGGCTCATCAAACCAGATACAGCCTCATGAAATGAGCCCCCCGCCCGAGTGCCCAAATACCCATGCATACACCAAGTTTACAATGTACTTTTATATCATTCCAATGTAATATCTGCATCTCTCTTACTATATTCAACATCAGCAACATTTGGAGAATAAGCATCCCTTATGTCAGGCAGCTTAAACTGTGCCAGTCTGTGCCACCACAGCTCTGCCATTTACCCCACAGATGGCAGCAAGAACAGCAGCTTCTGAGACAAGAACCAGCACAGGTGCTCATCAATTTTTTGCCAACGATAGAAAAGAAAATGTATTTGATGGCAGAATTTTTTAGTGACGCCTTTAGAGAAAAAATTTCTGCCCCATGTGCCAGCTTCTGGATCATGCAGAATCAGGACTTCTTTGGCAAACATAGGCCCAACCAGCAAACCTCCATCTGTTCCCTGCCAAGCAGGGCTGGTATTACTGCCGCCCCCAATACATCACCCGAAATCCTCAGATTTCCTAAGATTCAGTTTATGTCTGGACACCTTGCCACCCTTCTCTGTTGGCCATCATCCTAATGCACACTTACATGCCCCAACACATTGCCATTCACCCCTGGGCCCAGAACCCCCTGCCATTCTTGTCTTATCCATCTGCCATCCTCCTCCATGCTCTGTCACTGCCATCCTCCCACATGTCCCATCACCCTGACACCCTCCTCTCTCCAATCTTGCCCAATGTCACAACACTCTACCACCCTTCTCCATACCAGCTTGCCACCCTACCCATACCTCTACTACCCCTCCTATACCCCTGCTATCCTCCATAACCCTATTAACCTACCCCATCCTATCACCCACCCTATATCCCTGTCCTCCCCTGCAATTCCCTCCACCACCTGTCCCTGTGATCCCCCATACCCGGTCATCCACACCCCTTGTGATTCTCAACACTTATTGCATCCACCATACTCCTGTGATTCTATATACCCCTGCCACCCCCTTTACTCCTGTAAACCCCCTATACCCTAGTCTCCCACCATACTCCTGCAATTCCCCATACACCTGTCATCCCCTTATGCCCCAGTGATCCCCCATTCTCTGTCACCCTCCATCCCTTATGATCCTCCAAAGTCTATGCCATCCCCCACACTCCTGTGGTTCCATATATCACTGCCACCCCTATACTCCTGTGATCCCCCTCTTCACTAGTCTTCTCCCATACTCCTGTGATTCCCCATATGCCTGCCATCCCCCTATGCCCCCATTATCCCCCATACCCCATCACCCCTTGTGATCCTCCAAAGCCCATGCAACCCCTCATACTCCTGTGAGTCCATATACCCCTGTCACCCCCTATACCCCTGTGATCCCCCAATATCAGAGCCTTCCCCATACTCCTGTGATTACCCATACCCCTGCCATTCCCCATGTTCCCCTATGCCCATCACCCCCACACCTTGTAATCCTTTAAAGCCTAAACAATCCCCCATATTTCTGTGATTCCATACACCCCTGCCACCTCCTATACCCCCATGATCCCGTTCCCTAGTCTTCTTCCATACTCCTGTGATTCCCCATATGCCTGCGGTCCCCCTAAGCGCCCTTGATCCCCCCATACCCTGTCACCCCCCACCCATTGTGATCGTCCATACCTATGCCATCCCCCATACTGCTGTGATTCCATATACCCCTGCCACCCCCTATACCCTAGTCTTCCCCTGTACCCTAGTCTTCCCCCATACCCTAGTCTGCCCCCATACCCCTGCCATCCCCTTATGCCCCAGTGATCCCCAATACCAGTCACCCCCACCCCTTGTAATCCTCCAAAGCCTATGCCACCCCCATACTCTTGTGATTTCATATACCCCTGCCACCCCCTTTTCCCCTTGAATCCCCATACCCTAGTAATTCCCCATACAGCTGTGATCCCCATACCCCTGATATCCCCCATGATCCCCCTATTCATGTGATACCTCTGCTATCCTCAAAGATACCCTCATAGCCCTATGATCACCCCATACCCCTAAATATGCCCCCATATCTATTATCCCCTATATTCCTGTGACCCACATACCAGTGTTATCCCCATACCCCTGTGCCCCCAACTCTATACCCCTGGGCCCTTTTCTTATACCCCAACTCTATACGCATGGGCCCTTTTTTATACTCCTGTGCCCACCTATCCACCTGTGCCCCCATAGCCCAGCTATCCCCATAATCCTCCTCACATCCCATGTGCCCCTCATCTCCCGTTTATTTTGGTGACCCCCCTATATATCTGTGACATCCCGTTATACTGTGTCCCCCACACACCCCAATCCTGCAGTCAGTATGTGTCGGTCGGGGGACCCCTCTCTGCCCCCCGTACCCCCGCAGGCAGCAGGTGTCGGTCAGGGGACCCCTCTCACCTCCATCAGAGTAGGTCTCGGTGCCGTAGCCATCCTGTAGCCCGTTGGTCCAGGTGCCCTCGTACTTGGCCCCGGTGCCGGTACACTCCCGTACCCCGTAGCGCCCCTTGAAGCCGTTGGTCCACTCTCCCCGGTACAGCCACTTGCCCTTGCTCTCCAGGCCGATGCCATGCCGCTTGCCCTGCGCCCAGGTGCCCCGGTAGGTGTTCCCGCTGGGCCAGGTGTAGACCCCGAGCACCTCGAAGCCGTGTGACCAGGAGCCGCTGTACTCGCCCTGCCCCTTGGGACCCGTACAGATGCCGTGCCCGTGAGCCTTGCCATCCTGCCAGCCTCCGCAGTACGACCCCCCGTCATCGAAATTAAATCTGCCCCCACTGGACATGCATGTAACTGGCCGGGGCCACTGCACCGAGATCAGGGGCCCCTCCGATGCTGCATGCTCAGATCCCCGGCGGGCGCCCCAGCAGACCGGGGAGGGGGGGAGGAGGGGGAGAGAAGAGCGGAGGAGGAGCGGGAGGAGCAATGCAGCTACCCGTCCGGGAGAAACCGCCCCCTCCGCCACAGCCAATGGGAGAGACGAGGGACACACCGGACCCGAGATGCCCCAATCCTATAGCTGATACCCCCCGGTATAGAGGATACCCCTCCGGTATAGAGGATACCCCTCCGGTATGGATGATGCCCCTCCGGTATAGAGGATACCCTTCACTTATAGAGGATACCCCTCCGGTTTGGATGATGCCCCTCCGGTCTAGAAGATGCCCTTTTCTATGAAACATTTACCCATCCATATAGATGATACCCCTCTGCTATGGAAGACACCCCTTTACTATAGAAGGCACTCATATCCTATGGATGATACCCCTCTACTATGGAAGGTACTTCTCTACCTAGATGATACCTCTCCAGTATGGAAGATGCCCTCTGCTATGGAAGATGCCCTCTACTATAGATGATACCCCCTCCAGTATGGAAGATGCCCCTTTCCTATGCAAGATGCCCTCTACCAAAGATGATACCCCTCCAGTGTGGAAGATGCCCTCTGCTATGGAAGATGCCCTCTACTACAGATGATACCCCTCCAGTATGGAAGATGCCCTCTACTATAGATAATACCCCTCCAGTATGGAAGATGCCCTCTGCTATGGAAGATGCCCTCTACTATAGATGATACCCCTCCAGTATGGAAGATACCCCTTTCCTATGGAAGATGCCCTCTACTATAGATGATACCCCTCCAGTATGGAAGATGCCTCTTTCCTATGGAAGATGCCCTCTACTATAGATGATACCCCTCCAGTATGGAAGATGCCCCCTTCCTATAGAAAATACCCTATACTATAGATGGCACCCCTCCAGTATGGAAGATGCCCTCTGCTATGGAAGATGCCCTCTAGTATAGATGATACCCCTCCAGAATGGAAGATGCCCTCTGCAATAGATGAAACCTCTCTCCTATGCAAAATAGCCCTCAATAATGGGAGATACACCAATCCTATTGAAGATAGCCCTCTACTTTAGATGATACCCCTCCAGTATGGAAGATGCTCCTTATCCCATGGAAGATAGCCCTCTACTATAGATGATACCCCTTCAGTATGAAAGATGCCTCTTTCCTATGGAAGACGCCCTCTGCTATGGAAGGCACTTCTCTACTATAGATGATACCCATGTCCTATGGATGAAACCCATCTCCTATAGAAAACAGCCCTTAATAATGGGAGATGTCCCTCTCCTATGGAAGATAGCCCTCTCTATGAAGGATAGCCCTTTCCTAAAAATGATACCCTGCTTTTATGGAAGATACCCCTCTACTATGGAAGATGCTCTACTCCTAAGGATGAAACCCATCTGCAATGGAAGATACTACCTTCCTACAAATGGTGCCCCTTTCCTCCAGCAGATGCCCCAATGCAAGATACCCATCTTATTTTTAACACTCTAATGTCTCCAGTGAATCTATGAATGATGCCACCTTCTTCTGTAGATGGGGCCCACAGTGATACCCCTCTTTTGTGGATGCCCCCCCCCCCTCTTCTGCAGATGATGCTCCTAGTGATACCCCCTCTTTTGTGGATAATTGCCTCTCTTCTGTAGATGATACCCCTACTGATACCAGCTCCTTTGAGGATGATGCACACTCTTCTGTTGATAATCTCTTCAGTGATACCCCCTCCTATGGATGATATCCCCTCTTCTTTAGTTGATGCCCTCAGTGATGCTCCTTTCTTATGGATGATGGTCTCATAATGCTCCTCTCATATTGATGATGCCCCAGTAATGCCCCCTTAAATGAATGATGCATTCTATCCTCTGGATGATGCCCCTCTCCTATAGATAATGAATGCCCCCCAGTGATATCCCTCTCCTATGGATAATGCATGCCCCCAGTGTTGTCCCTCTCCTATGGGTGATGCCCTTTTACTATGGATAATGTTACACCCAGTGATGACCCTCTCTATGGAATGTCCACCCCCCCTGTGATCCCCCTCTCCCATGGATGATGTCCTCCAGTGATTCCCCCTATTCTATGGGTGATGCTTGCAGTGATGCCCCCTATTCTATGGATAATGCCCCCCTCCTATGTATGTTATCTCCAATGATGCCCCCCTGTCTATAGATGATGCATGCCCCCTGTAAAGCCCCCTATCCTATGGACGACACCTCCTTGCTATGGATGGAGTTGCCCCCAGTGATGCCCCTTTCCTATGTATGAAGCCCTTAGTGATGCCCCCTCTCCTATAGGTGATGTCCCCAGTGATGCTCCTTTTCCTATGGATGATGCCCATCCCCTATAAATGATAATGCCCCAAGTGATGCCCCCTCTCACATGGGTGATGCCCTCAATTATGCCCCACATCTATGGGGGATGCCCCCAGTGATGCCTCCTCTCCTATGGACAGTGCCACCTCCTATTTATGCTGCCCCTCCCCTATAGATGGTGATGCCCCCTCTCCCATGGGTAATGCATTCAATTATGCCCCCTCTCCTATGAATAATGCTACCTCCTATATATGCTGCACCCAGTGATACCCTCTCTCTTACGGATGATGCCCCTTTTCTTGTGGATGTTGCCCCCTCTCTTTCTGCACAGAATCTGCTAGCATGGGCCACCTAATTTAGCACAACCCCAGCCAGAGCTCAGAAGAAGAGGCATCACTGAGCGGGGTCATCTCATGACTATATGTGATACAGTGTGTCTGTATGTGATACATTGTACATGTTATGTGTGTAGATACGGTAGTCAGTTTGATATATGGTATTGTATGGGGTGTATGTGTGATATATTGTATTGTATGTGATATATTGTACTGTGTAGTATGTGTGATATATTGTATTGTGTGGTGTGTGATATTTTGTATTGTCTGGTGTGTGATATATTGTATTGTGTGTATTATATATTGTACTGTGTGTATTATGTGTGATATATTGTTCTGTGTGTATTATATATACGGGGCCAGATTCCCGTAGAATTGCCGCTGGCGTAGCGTAAGCCATTTACACTACGCCGCCGCAATTTAACAGAGCAAGTGCCGTATTCCCAAAGCACTTGCTCCGTAAGTTGCGTCCGCGTAGTGTAAATGGCTCTGCGTATTCCCGCGTAATTCAAAGGGGGCGGCTTGTATTTAAATTAAGCGTGCCCCCGTGTCGATCGACCTGCGCATGCGCCGGCCTCAAAAATAGTGCGCATGCTCCAGCTCAAGTGCGCATACTCCAGCTCACGTCAGAAAAAGTGAATGAAACCGACGTGAGCATCGTTTACGTAAATCCCTATTCGCGAACGACTTAGTAAAACAACGTAACCGACGCCATACTTAACATGGCAACGACGGAACTTCGTAAGGTTACCCCTCATATAGCAGGGGTAACCTTACGCGTACGGAAACGACGTAAACGACGACGGGGCGGCGTAAAAACGTTCGGGAATCGTCGGATTAGGCTCATTTGCATAGGCAAATGAGAAATCAATGTAAAGGCCACCTAGCGGCCAGCGATGTCATTACATCTACGATCCGACAGTGTAATTGTTTTACACATGTCGGATCTTCACTGTATCTATGCGTAAGTGATTCTAGGAATCACACGCATAGATACCCGGGGAAAAAGTGTACGAAACGCCAGGGTATCTCTTTTGAGAATCTGGCCCACTGTGTGTATTATGTGTGATATATTGTACTGTGTGTATTATGTGTGATATATTGTACTGTGTGTATTATATATACTGTGTGTATTATATATACTGTGTGTATTATGTGTGATATATTGTACTGTGTGTATTATATATACTGTGTGTATTATGTGTGATATATTGTACTGTGTGTATTATATATACTGTGTGTATTATGTTTGATATATTGTACTGTGTTTTATGTGTGATATATTGTATTGTGTGTGATATATTGTATTGTGTATTATGTATGATATAATGTATTGTGTGTATTATGTGTGATATATTGTACTGTGTGTATTATGCGTGATATATTGTACTGTGTGTATTGTTGTGTGTGATATATTGTACTGTGTTTTATGTGTGATATATATTGTATTGTGTGTATTATTTGTGATATATTGTATTGTGTATAATGTGTGCTATGTTGTACTGTGTGTATTATGTGTTACAATGTTACTATTTATACTGTGTGTCTGTGATATATTCAACAAACTGACATTAGATGCTGATTGGTTACTATGCACAGCTGCACCAGTTTTAGTAAATCTCTCCCTATGGGGTTGATTTACTAAAGGTAAGTTGCTCTAGAGCTTGGTAAATGAGCAGAAGCTCTGCTGACTTCCATCATCCAATCATGTGCAAGCAAAAATGCATTTTTTTTTACTTTTCTTGCATAGCGACTGTAGGTGTGTTACATTTTGTAGATACCGTGGTGTGGATTTGCGTAAACTGGAGAGTGCAAAATATGGTGCAGCTCTGCATAGAAACCAATCAGCTTCCAGGTTTTATTGTCAAAACTTAAAGGGGTTGTAAAGGTAATTGTTTTTACACCTTAATGCATCCTATGCATTAAAGGGGTGTTCCAGCCAAAAGTTTTGTTTATTAAAAGTCAGCAGCTACAAAAAGTGTAGCTGCTGGCTTTTAATAAACAATCACTTACCTGTTCCAGCGTTCCAGAGACGCGCCGACGGGGCTCCGCTTACCCCCCCCCGCCTCCCTGTCCGGCGTCTTAATTTCTACTGTGGGCACCCGGCCATGAGAGCATTCGGCTTTACGGCCGGGCACCCACTGCGCATGCGCGAGCCGCACTGCGCATGCGCGAGCCGCACTGCGCATGCGCGAGCCGCACTGCGCATGCGCGCACGGCGCTGATTGGACAAGCGATCGTCTAGGACCCGTCACGTGTCCTAGACGATCGCCTAGGGGAGGGGCTGCAGTAAGGCGATTAAGCTTAATCGCCTTACCAGCCCTCGGCGGAAGGAGGAAGTGGGACAGGAAGTCCCGCTCCTCCTGAAGCCCCCACTCCCCCCCCCCAAAAAAATTGGCATGTAAGGGGGTGAGGAGTGGGT
The DNA here is from genome assembly GCA_029574335.1 of Rana kukunoris. Taxonomy (NCBI): domain Eukaryota; kingdom Metazoa; phylum Chordata; class Amphibia; order Anura; family Ranidae; genus Rana; species Rana kukunoris. The sequence continues at coordinate 313,452,073 of CM056059.1, forward strand.
TAAGCAGAAGTTCAAATTTTGGGTGAAACTCCGCTTTAAGGTGAAAAAACATCAGACGGTACCGCCCCCGAGCCCCAGTTTTACTGTGTGTGTCTTACACTGTATACAGACTATGTGTGTCCTACACTTAGGGCCGCCATCAGGGAGGTACAGGCATTACACCTGTAAGGGGCCCAAAGGTCCCCAGGGGCCCGGCTGGCCCCCCTCCCGTTTTTTTATTTTTATTTTTTGCATTACACCTGTAAGGGGCCCGATGGTTCCCAGGGCCCCTTACAGGTCCAGTCGGCCCCCCTCCCATTTTTTTTTTGCATTACACCTGTAAGGGGCCTGATGGTCCCCAGGGCCCCTTACAGGCCCGGCTGGCCCCACTCCCATTTTTTTCTTTAATTTATTTATTTTTTGCATTATACCGGTAAGGTGCCCGATTCCCAACGTGCCCCCCCCCCCCCCCCCCCATGAGACTGTGTGTGTCTTCAACTGTATAAAGACTGTGTGTGTGTCTTACACTGTATAGAGACTGTGTGTGTCTTACACTGTATAGAGACTGTGTGTGTCTTACACTGTATAGAGACTGTGTGTTTCTTACACTGTATAGAGACTGTGTGTGTCTTACACTGTATAGAGACTGTGTGTTTCTTACACTGTATAGAGACTGTGTGTGTCTTACACTGTATAGAGACTGTGTGTGTCTTACACTGTATAGAGACTGTGTGTTTCTTACACTGTATAGAGACTGTGTGTGTCTTACACTGTATAGAGACTGTGTGTGTCTTACACTGTATAGAGACTGTGTGTGTCTTACACTGTATAGAGACTGTGTGTGTCTTACACTGTATAGAGACTGTGTGTGTCTTACACTGTATAGAGACTGTGTGTGTCTTACACTGTATAGAGACTGTGTGTGTCTTACACTGTATAGAGACTGTGTGTTTCTTACACTGTATAGAGACTGTGTGTGTCTTACACTGTATAGAGACTGTGTGTGTCTTACACTGTATAGAGACTGTGTGTGTCTTACACTGTATAGAGACTGTGTGTGTCTTACACTGTATAGAGACTGTGTGTGTCTTACACTGTATAGAGACTGTGTGTGTCACAATGTACGGGGACCATGCGTGTCTCATTGATTGATATATTGTCTTATGAATTGTAGGGGGCATCAGGTGATGGGAAAAAAGAGATCACAAGCAACAGGAGCCTTCATTCAGCATGAGTCCAACGAATCAACAAACTGGTAAATGTATGTGTTCGGATATCCAGTCCTCCCTCCCTCTCCCCCTTCCCATACCTGGATCCCATTTTATTTATTCACACCAATTATTTTATTTTTTTTGGTCAAAGTTTAATTGAACAAGCTAAAGTTAGAAGCTACAATGTTACAATGCACAGCGGACCAGATTCTGCACTCTCCAGTTTTAGTAAAAATTACAAATTGCTATTGTCACTAGCTGTGGATGGACAAGAGTATCCTTTATTATAAACCCCCCCCCCCCCCCAACAGCTACCTGTTACCTTCCAGTTGTAGGAAGAGACACACAGAATTAGATCAGAAGACACTCTCATCTCTCAGTCATGCTGCCCCAATGCTGACACTCTAATCTCATCACCTCTTTACAGTAACAGCTGCAATAGTGACACCTACAGGCGATATACCAAACCCTGAGACTTCATACCAGAGAAGACATTAACGTGTATGAAAAAACAAATGTCTTCAATAAAAGAAACAGTTATATTTATAACCCATTAAAAATTTTTAATTAATAGCTCATCTCTGGGCAAATAAAAGACGGCCTCTTCTTCTGATGGAGACTGTCTATATTCTTGGCCTGCTGATGATGGTCCTTTAGACCCCTTTCATACTGCAGTGTTTTTCAGGCATTTTTTAGTGTTAAAAATCGCGCCTAAAAAGCGCCTCTCAAGCCACCCCAGTGTGAAAGTTTGAGTGCTTTTACTTTGGGGTGGTGCGCTTGCAGGACAGGAAAAAAAGTCCTGCAAGCAGCATCTTTGGGGAGGTGGAGGATGACATAGGTGTGTGCAGCCTGTTGCATTAGGGTGTGCACCTGAAAGCTCAAAAACATAGTACCGATCTCTCACTGTGTTCATTCAGAAAGGGAAGGGCCGGTAAATGACATTACCCCTTCCCCCACTCATCCTGAAATATCATCTATGTGTGCCCACTACAGTAGCCAATGGTAGAGGAGGGAAGTCAGCCATGCTGTGGGAGGGGACACCGGGCAGCAGGGGGGACCTGCACTGCAGGGAGTTATTAGGGTGTGCCTGGGCACACCTGGCACACCCTGTGCGCACACCTATGAGGAGCAGTGTATACGCTCTTGCACTGCCCCTGCCCATTGAAATTAATGGGCAGAGCTGCCGAAGCACCTGCAAAGCGATTCGGCAGCGCTGCAACGCGGGCGCTAATAGCCCTTTCCTCGGCTACTAGCGGGGGTTAAAAGAGCCCCGCTAGCAGCTGAAAAGTGCCGCTATAACAGCGGTAAAGGTAAAACTAGCAGCGCTTTACTTCCAATACCAGCACCACCCCAGTGTGAAGGAGGTCTTATCGTGATGTCACTGCGCCGGTGTCTTTAGGACCTGAAAGGGTTTTATCGATGGAATATGAATAAAAAATATATTGATAAAAAACGCCGTAAAACGATCCCCTATTTTGTAGACGCTATAACGCAAACCAATCTATAAATGCTTCTTGGGACTTTTTTTTACCAAAAATATGTAGAAGAATACGTATCGGCCTAAACTAAGGAAAGAAAAAAAATGTTTTTTTTTATGGGGATATTTATTATAGCAAAAAGTAAAAAATATTGCTTTTTTTTTTCAAAATTGTTGCTCTATTTTTGTTTATAGCGCAAAAAAAAAAAAAAAAAAACGCAGAGGTGATCAAATACCACCGAAAGAAAGCTCTATTTGTGGGGAAAAAAGGACGCCAATTCTGTTTGGGAGCCACGTCGCACGACCGCGCAATTGTCAGTTAAAGCGACGCAGTGCCGAATCGCAAAAAGTGGCCTGGTCTTTGGCCAGCCAAATCCTCTGGGACTGAAGTAGATAAAAGTAAAACTTTTTTTTTATTTTTTTTAAACTGTTTTGGAATTCGAGGGGCAGGGTGAAATTTTTAACTTTCACTACCCATTGACTTCAAGTGTAACTGAGCCCTAAAATAAAGGGATTAACTAAACCCAGAACTTTCTACATTAGGGCTGGGTTCACACCATTACGAATTGGATGCCGAAAACGCATTCAATTCGCAATAGCAGGAGATTTTGACTGGCTCTCTATGGAGCCTGTTTACATATCTCCGCAGCAGGTCCGGTACATCTTTTGGTCCGTTTCAGGTGCAAATTCATTTATAGACGCTATAACTTTTGCGCCAAACAATCAATATACGCTTAATAAAAGCTCTTTACTAAAAATATGTAGCAGAAAACATATTTATAAAGGAATTTGTTTATTTTTTTATTATTATTATTATTAAATATATTTTATATCAGAAAGCAAAAAAAATAATTCTCAACATTTTTTTGTTCATGGTGCAAAAAAAATAATAAAAAAAATACATAGTGCTGATCCAAATACCACCAAAGGAAAGCTTGTTTTTTTGGGGGGAAAATTTACGCTTATTGAGATTTCTTTACTAAAAATATGTAGCAGAATACATATTTCTGAATACATTTTTTTATTATTTTTTTATTGAATATATTTTATAGCAAAAAGCTAATTTTTTTTATCATTTGTTTTTTGGTTATGGTGCAAAAAAATAATAAAAAATAAATAAACACAGTGCTGATCAAATACCACCAAAAGAAAGCTCTGTGGGGGGGGGGGATTACATACATTTAATTTATGGACAGCGTTGCATGACCATGCAATTATCAAAGTAACGCAGTGCAATATCGCAAAAAAAATACCTGGTCAGGGGCAAAAATAAACATTAAAAAAACAGACCTTGCATTGGCCGGGAATCGAACCCGGGCCTCCCGCGTGGCAGGCGAGAATTCTACCACTGAACCACCAATGCTACAGCTGTTCACATCTGTGAAGCTCTGCTCTTTCTGCAGCTGCTCGGCCCCAGGGACAGCGCTGAGTGGGGGTGGGGGCTGGATTTATGGATCTGTTTGTTTCCACATTGGCTCGATAATTCAACTGAGAACAAGAAGACGCATTCCGTATTTCATAAATCCAGAGAAACTCTATAAATGATTATATCCAGGAATAAAATCGTCATCATATGACTGTGTTATGTCTCTTATATCTGTCAGGAGGGGGGTGGGATGGAGTGATGTTCTGCAGATCGATCTCTAGAGAGGTCAGTTGTGGAATAATCTGCAGAATACAGTTGCAAGAATTGGAATGGTATGGCTTTCTGCACAAATTGGTCATAAAATGTGATCTGATCTTCTTCTAAGTCACAACAATAGACAATACACAGTCTGCTTAAACTAATAACACACAAATAATTAAATGTTACCATGTTTTTATTGAACACACCATGTAAACATTCACAGTGCCGTTGGAAAAAGTAGACTAATGACATCTCCAAAAGCTAATTGGAGTGAGGTGTCAGCTAACTGGAGTCCAATCAATGAGATGAGATTGGAGGTGTTGGTTACAGCTGCCCTGCCCTATAAAAAACACACACACCAGTTCTGGGTTTGCTTTTCACAAGGAGCATTGCCTAATGTTAATGATGCCTCACACAAAAGAGCTCTCAGAAGACCTACCGACTTGCATAAAGCTGGAAAAGGTTATAAAAGTATCTCCAAAAGCCTTGCTGTTCATCAGTCCACAGTAAGACAAATTGTCTATAAATGAAGAAAGTTCAGCAATGTTACTACTCTCCCTAGGAGCGGCCGTCCTGTAAAGATGACAGCAAGAGCACAGCTCAGACTGCTCAATGAGGTGAAGATTTAGATATGTGCATTCCCGTTCGTACGAATGTTATTTTTCGTACGAAAATGTTCATTTTTGTACCCGCGGGATAATGTGTACATACGAAAACGTTAAAGCACCAAAATACGAAAACGACGGGATTACGGATGAGCCGCATAACGAACGACCGCAAATACAAACGAACGATCCGACAGAAATAAACGACAAAACGAAAACGGCAAAAGAACGAAAATGAAATCTATAACAAAAGATTTGCATTCTGTATTTTGCTTGAATCCATTTTGTGTTCGTTTTCAGTCGTATGTTCATTGTTTGGAAAACTATCGTTTTTATGTTTGTTGTTAAAACAGTCTGACCAAGTGTATGGGGCTTAACAATAGTTAATATGGATGAGCCACGTGTTGAAAGTGCCGCGAATCCCGCAATATATTTAGGAAAGTACAGAATGACGAAAATCCTTTTTCTGTTCATATTTTCAGTCACATGTTCATATGAACAATTGAATATGTAGAGGTTAGTGATGGAATAATCTGCAATAATATAATAATATATAATATATCAAAATGTATCTGTCAGGAGGGAGATGGAACAAAGCAATGTTCTGCAGATTTCTGGAGAGGCCAGTGATGGAATAATCTGCAGAATATACTAATGTGTATCTGTCAGGACAGTGATGGGGATGCTCTGCAGATCTTTAGCGAGATGGATTAATCTGCAGAATATATCAATACGGATCTATCAGGGAGAGATTGGATGGAGCAATGTTCTGCAGATCTTTATAGAGGTCAGTGATGGAATAATCTGCAGAATATATCAATATGGATCTGTCAGGAGGAAGGTGGGATGATGCAATGTTCTGCAGATCTCTAACAAGGTTCACTGTGTAATAATCTGCAGAAATTATATTGACAGGTATCATTTAGGGGTTCGGGGGGAGAGCAATGTTCTGCAGATCTCTAGAGAGGTCAGAGATGGAATATTCTGCAGAAAATAGCAGGATATGTCAGGAGGACGAATGGATGGAGCAATGTTCTGCAGGTTTCTTTTAAGGTCAGTGATGGAATAATCTGCAGAATATATCAATATAGATCTATCAGGGGGAGATGAGATGGAGCAATGCTCTGCAGGTCTCCAGAGAGGCCAGAGATGGAAGAATCTACAGAATATATCCATACGAATTTGTCAGGTGGAAGATGGGATAGAGTAATGCTCTGCAGCAGCAGATCTCTAGCAACGTTTGCAGTGTAATAATCTGCAGAAATTATATGGACAGGTAGGTATCTGTTAGGGGGGTCAGTGGAATAGAACAATGTTCTGCAGATCTCTAAAGAGGTCAGAGGTGGAATTTTCTGCAGAAAATATCAATATGTGTCAGGAGTAATATAGGATGGAGCAATGTTCTGCAGATCTCTAGCCATTTTGCGGTAAAATAATTGGCAGAATATATCAATAGGTATCTGTCAGGAGGAAGATGTTCTGCAGTACTCTAGGTGCAACACTCTGTAGAACATATCAGCGTCATGCATTGTTCTGCCGATCCTTGTGGTGCGATCATCTGCAGCAGTACGTGGGGGGAGCTGGAACTTTGCAGTCAGTCGGTGTAGATTGAGATGTGATCGGAATATTTGGGGAGGTCTGTAGCATCATAGCACAGAGCAAGAGAGGCCCCTAGTGGTCAGGGACTGGTACTGCATCTCACAGCTCTTTAACTCGCTACTACGCATGCCTCTGCTTGCGACCAGAATGGAAATTTTTGGTAATTTGTTGGAAGGAATGTTTTTTTTCCAAACATTCCAGTGTGTAGACAGAGGAGCTGAAAGTTTCCAGGAAGCAAAGATTTTCAATGCTTAGTGAATGATCTTCAGTCCTGCCAGCTAAAGTGATTGTAAAGGATCACCTTGTAAAACAACCCATTCAGTTTAAAATAGAAATATAAACATGTTGTATAGATATAAAAAAAAACATTATAAATACTGTTTTTCCTAAAATCAGGAGGGAGCGGGGGCGGGGCCAAGCTGAATTGTGTGTCTCCCATAGACACACAGTGGGGGCTCAGGATCAAGCATTCACAAGTGCCTCCATGGCAAGCTGCTTGCTATGGGACACTCAGCAGGGGGAGGGGCCAGACGCTCCGGCGGCGAACTTGAGAAGAGGAGGATCGGGGCTGCTCTGTGTAAAACCATTGCATAATATGTTTGTTACTGCATGTAAAAAAAAATATTTACCATTACAAACTCTTTAAACTTGCATTCAAATGTAAAGGATAAGTTCACATTTGTACACTTTTTTTTTTCTAAAGTCCAGCCTCCCAATGCACCAATATACCTTTTTTGCAAAAATATCAAAGCTTTCCATTAAATCTACAGTCACTTACTTTTCTTGTCCTAATCCATGTTTCCAGACGTTTCCATTTGTAATTTCTTTCTTCCTGATCAGACTGCAGGTCATGACACAGGAAGGAGATGACCAGCTGACCTCATTAGCACTCACCCTGCATCATCCACCCTCCCACTCCCAGGTGCACTTTTTTTTAATGAAATGCAATCAATCAGTGATCACCCTCCTGTACTTGTATAAAGATGGCCACATACTATGCACATAGCTCCCACCTGTGCCTCATATCGAGGGGCTGTCTCTGATTTCAAGCAATGTCCCTCTGTCCCTCTTTCTTCCTCATTTGTCCCTCATTTTAGTATGATCTAGTTGTATAAAAAACATTTTATCTTTCAAAAGGGTTTTTCCCAGTGCTAAATCTTTCATCCAATTTCTAAACTGTTGCAATTGTGAATTTCAAAAGCCTGTACAGGGAGTGCAGAATTATTAGGCAAGTTGTATTTTTGAGGATTAATTTTATTATTGAACAACAACCATGTTCTCAATGAACCCAAAAAACTCATTAATATCAAAGCTGAATATTTTTGGAAGTAGTTTTCAGTTTGTTTTTAGTTTTAGCTATTTTAGGGGGATATCTGTGTGTGCAGGTGACTATTACTGTGCATAATTATTAGGCAACTTAACAAAAAACAAATATATACCCATTTCAATTATTTATTTTTACCAGTGAAACCAATATAACATCTCAACATTCACAAATATACATTTCTGACATTCAAAAACAAAACAAAAACAAATCAGTGCCCAATATAGCCACCTTTCTTTGCAAGGACACTCATGCAGCCTGCCATCCATGGATTCTGTCAGTGTTTTGATCTGTTCACCATCAACATTGCGTGCAGCAGCAACCACAGCCTCCCAGACACTGTTCAGAGAGGTGTACCGTTTTCCCTCCTTGTAAATCTCACATTTGATGATGGACCACAGGTTCTCAATGGGGTTCAGATCAGGTGAACAAGGAGGCCATGTCATTAGTTTTTCTTCTTTTATACCCTTTCTTGCCAGCCACGCTGTGGATTACTTGGACGCGTGTGATGGAGCATTGTCCTGCATGAAAATCATGTTTTTCTTGAAGGATGCAGACTTCTTCCTGTACCACTGCTTGAAGAAGGTGTCTTCCAGAAACTGGCAGTAGGACTGGGAGTTGAGCTTGACTCCATCCTCAACCCGAAAAGGCCCCACAAGCTCATCTTTGATGATACCAGCCCAAACCAGTACTCCACCTCCACCTTGCTGGCGTCTGAGTCAGACTGGAGCTCTCTGCCCTTTACCAATCCAGCCACTGGCCCATCCATCTGGCCCATCAAGACTCCCTCTCATTTCATCAGTCCATAAAACCTTAGAAAAATCAGTCTTGAGATATTTCTTGGCCCAGTGTTGACGTTTCAGCTTGTGTGTCTTGTTCAGTGGTGGTCGTCTTTCAGCCTTTCTTACCTTGGCCATGTCTCTGAGTATTGCACACCTTGTGCTTTTGGGCACTCCAGTGATGTTGCAGCTCTGAAATATGGCCAAACTGGTGGCAAGTGGCATCTTGGCAGCTGCACGCTTGACTTTTCTCAGTTCATGGGCAGTTATTTTGCGCCTTGGTTTTTCCACACGCTTCTTGCGACCCTGTTGACTATTTTGAATGAAACGCTTGATTGTTCGATGATCACACTTCAGAAGCTTTGCAATTTTAAGAGTGCTGCATCCCTCTGCAAGATATCTCACTATTTTTGACTTTTCTGAGCCTGGCAAGTCCTTCTTTTGACCCATTTTGCCAAAGGAAAGGAAGTTGCCTAATAATTATGCACACCTGATATAGGGTGTTGATGTCATTAGACCACACCCCTTCTCATTACAGAGATGCACATCACCTAATATGCTTAATTGGTAGTAGGCTTTCGAGCCTATACAGCTTGGAGTAAGACAACATGCATACAGAGGATGATGTGGTCAAAATACTCATTTGCCTAATAATTCTGCACTCCCTGTATAAAGGAATAGTAGTGGTAAAAAAAGAACACGTAGATTTAAGAAATCTTTTTTTTTTTTTATAATTCTCCTTTTAGGGGGGCATGGCAGTCTTATGCCAACATACTTTTGCTAATAGGGGTTCCTCGTTCCCATCTCAAAAAGTTGGGAGGTGTGTATGCAATCTGATCATGCATTGGAGGTTATTTACTAAAGGCAAATCCACTTTGGAAGTGCAGTCGCTGTAGATTCAAGGGGGACATGCAAGGAAAATAAAAAAAACAATATTTTAGTTTGCACATGATTGTATTATAAAATCAGTATTTCAGATCTACCCTTCATTTCAGATCTACCCCTCAGATTTACAGCGGCTGCACTACCAGTGCACTTTCAGTGCACTGGTAATGCACTTGTAGTGCAAAGTGGATTTGCCTTTTGTAAATAACCCCCTATGTGCATTTAGTGAGAAGAGTGATCACTGATTGATTACATTGCATTTAAAAAATGTGAACCTGGGAATGGGAGGGTGGATGATGCAAGGTGTGTTCTAATGAGGTCAGTTGGTCAACTCCTTCCTGTGTCATGACCAAGTCTGATGAGGAAGAAAGACATTACTAATGGAAACGTCTGGAAAAGTGGATTAGGACAAGAAAATTAAATGACTGTAGATTTAATGGAAAACATTCATATTTTTGCAAAAATATCAAAGCTTTCCATTAAATCTACAGTAACTTTATTTTCTTGTCTTAATCCATGTTTCCAGACTTTTCCATTTGTAATGTCTTTCTTCCTGATCAGACTTTTATGCTATGACACAGGAAGGAGATGACCAGCTGACCTCATTAGCACTCACCTTGCATCATCCACCCTCCCATTCCCAGGTGCATGTTTTTTAAATGAAATGAGTTATCACCCTTCTCACTAAACACACAATATACAATCAGATTGGTGCATAGCGAAGCTGGAATTTAGAAAAAAAAAGTGTACAAAGGTGAACTTTAATGATGTATCAGTGAGCGCAAAGCTGCATTCATTTGTGTCTTTTATATTTTCCTGGTAATCAGCTTTAAGAATGTGAAACACTAACATACAAAGTAACCATTGTTTCTGTTATTGATAGAAAGTCCATTATTCCAACATTACATACCCATCTGCAGAGATGATATTGATCGAACAAATGAGGCGTTTTTAATTCTGCAAATTCCTTAAGTTCAACAAACCATCGATCTTAGTGCGCAAAAAGAATAGGGATCAGATGGGGGTCCTGCATGAGACACAATGGATGCTGAGACTCTTAGCTTCGCACTGGGGATAATTACATCAAATTACGTCTAATCCCAGAAAGAAGCCGCAAAATCTTCATAAGACTCTTCTGTCGTTTGGTTTGTGCTTTGTATGTTTAGAGGAAATGGAATAAAAGGGTGATTAATATCAATGACTAGCTCCTGACACCTGCAGAATTCTGGGCAGCTAAATGTCTGTCCACCGACATGCCCCAATGCTGCCCTTTTGTCAGACCGTCTGGCGTGTAGTGTGGTGTGGTGCTTCTGTGATAACAATCCTAAAAAAAATTCTATAAGGTGATCGGTGCCCACTTCTAGCAAGTTGAAAATCTTATGATGATTCAAAGACCTTCTGGAGAAACTCTACCCAGACTTAAAGATTTGAGTTGTGTGCAGCCCACTTAACTAAAAGGCTGTGATGTAAACTACACAGGGGGTGAATGTGCACAAAAAAACAACAACAAACTAATAGATATCAGTGGGATATGGACCAAAAGCTACTAAACGTAAGCATGTATATGGCAGAAAACTTTTATATAGCAAGAGGGTATGGGCACAATGAGTTCTAGACAACAGGAGGGTATGGGCACACATACTTCTAGACAACAGGAGGGTATGGGCACACATACTTCTAGACAACAGGAGGGTATGGGCACACATACTTCTAGACAACAGGAGGGTATGGGCACAATGAGTTCTAGACAACAGGAGGGTATGGGCACAAATACTTCTAGACAACAGGAGGGTATGGGCACAAATACTTCTAGACAAGAGGAGGGTATGGGCACAAATTCTTCTACACAACAGGAGGGTATAGGCACAAAGACTTCTAGTCAATAGGAGCATATGGGCACAAATACTTCTAGACATTAGGAGAGTATGGGCAAAAATATGTCTACACAACAGAAGGCTAAGGGATTAAATACGTCTAGATAACAGGAGGGTATGGGCGCAAATACTTATAGACAATAGGAGGGTATGGGCACAAATACTAATAGACAATAGGAGGGTATGGGCACAAATACGTCTAGACAACAGGAGAGTATAGGAACAAACACTTTTAGACAACAGGAGGGTATGGGAACAAATACTTCTAGACAACAGTAGGGTATGGACACAAATACGTCTAGACAACAGGAGGGTATGGGCATAAATACTACTAGACAACAGAGGGGTATGGGCACAAATAGTTCTAGACAACAGGAGAGTATGGGCACAAATACGTCTAGACAACAGGAGGGTATGGGTATAAATACTACTAGACAACAGGAGGAAATGGGCACAAATACTTCTAGACAACAGGAGTGTATGGGAACAAATACTTCTAAACAGGAAGGTATAGGCACAAATACTTCTAGACAACAGGAGGGTATGGGCTTGAATTCTTCTAGACAACAGAAGGGTTTGGGCACAAATACTTCTACACAATAGAAGTTTGGGCAAAAATACACAACATGAGGGTATGGGATATAGACAAAAAGCTACTAAACATAAGCATGTATATGGCAGAAAACTGTTCTAGACAACATGAGGGTATGGGCACAAATACTTCTAGACAACAGGAGAGTATGGGCATAAATACTTCTAGACAACAGGAGGGAATGGGCACAAATATGTCTAGACAACAGTAGGGTATGGGCATAAATACTTCTAGACAACAGGAGGGTATGGGCACAAATACTTCTGGATAACAGATGGGTATGGGATCAAATACTTCTAGACAACAGGAGGGTATGGGCACAAATACTTCTGGATAACAGATGGGTATGGGATCAAATACTTCTAGACAACAGGAGGGAATGGGCACAAATACTTCTAGACAATAGTAGGGTAAGGGCACCAATACTTCTAGACAACAGGAGGGTATGGGCACAAATACTTCTAGACAAATGGAGGGTATGGGCACACATACTTCTAGACATTAGGAGGGTATGGGAACAAACACTATTAGACAACAGTAGGGTATGGGCACAAATATTTCTAGACAACAGAAGGGTATGGGCACAAATACTTCTAGACAATAGGAGGGTATGGGCACAAATACGTCTAGACAACAGGAGGGTATGGGCACAAATACGTCTAGACAACAGGAGGGTGTGGGCACAAATACTTCTAGACAACAGGAGAGTATGGGAACAAACACTTCTAGACAACAGGAGAGTATGGGAACAAATACTTCTAGACAACAGGAGGGAATGGGCACAAATATGTCTAGACAACAGTAGGGTATGGGCATAAATACTTCTGGATAACAGATGGTTATGGGATCAAATACTTCTAGACAACAGTAGGGAATGGGCACAAATACTTCTAGACAATAGTAGGGTAAGGGCACAAATACTTCTAGACAATAGTAGGGTAAGGGCACAAATACTTCTAGACAACTGGAGGGTATGGGCACAAATACTTCTAGACAACAGGAGGGTATGGGCATAAATACTTCTAGACAATAGGAGGGTATGGGCACAAATACTTCTAGACAACTGGAGGGTATGGGCACAAATACTTCTAGACAATAGGAGGGTATGGGCACAAATACTTCTAGACAATAGGAGGGTATGGGCACAAATACTTCTAGACAACTGGAGGGTATGGGCACAAATACTTCTAGACAATAGGAGGGTATGGGCACAAATACTTCTAGACAACTGGAGGGTATGGGCACACATACTTCTAGACAACAGGAGGGTATGGACACAAATACTTCTAGACAATAGGAAGGGTAGGGGGACAAATATTTTTTTACGCAACAGGGGGGTATGAACTGAAATACCTCTACACAACAGGAGTGTATGGGCACAAATACATCTACAGATCAGGAGGGTATGGACACAGATATTTCTAGACAACAGGAGGACAAGACAACAACTTCTAGACAACAGAAAGGTATGGGCACAAATACCTCTATACCTATGGTCTCCAAACTGCGGCCCGGGGGGCCATATGTGGCTTTTTGCTTGCTTTTATCCAGCCCTTGGGGTACTAGTTTATCCACTGATACCAACAATGGGGCATTATTACATTCACTGACACCAATGAAGGGGCACTATTCCTCCGAATGACACCAATGATGGAACACAATTCCTCCCACTGATAACAACAATGGGGCACAATTCCTCTCACTGATAAAAACAATGGGGCACAATTCCTCTCACTGACACTAAAAATGGAGCATTGCTTTTTCTTTAGTTAACAGGAGGGTATGGGCAAAAAAATATTTACAAGATCCCCGCCAGGCTTTTCGGGACTGTGACACTATAACGTTGATTCTAGAATACACCTGATGGACAGAGGCACTCGTCAAAGCACTAACCAAGCTGTCTCTGCATTCAGCGGTATCTGATATATCAATGGGGATTGCGGAAAGCTACTTTAACTCGATGAAAATGGGATTGCAGAAAATCCCCATTCAGCCTAATCCACTGATTTGTGGAAATACACATGTTTTGGCCTGATCTGACAACTGCGGATTATCCAGCAAGAGCCGGCGTAAAACTGCGCTTCTGTAAACTTCTATGTAAAAAAGCAGCTAATCCCATTCATAAATATGGAGATAAACGTCACCAATCCAATGTTACCAAAGTCAATGGGCAGTTAGGAGGGCATTAGAGGCAGTCTCAGCATTCTTTAGCAGAATATTGGACGAGAAATGCGCAATGGAAATCCCCAGAGCAGGAACTCAATATCATAGATATCAACTGTCCTGGGTTTGCCAGGACACTCCCACACCTGTCAAGCCTTGCCGTCAGGGCTGTCTTAATGAGAGGGCACACCTGGACACTGCCCAGGGGCTCCCGCTGCATGGGGGGGCCCCTGCACTTTCCCCAAAGCAGCTGGTCCTTGAGCCCACGCTGCCCCGTAATTGGGGGCCTCATGATGGTACTCAGAGTGATGGATACACAGGGGGGGCAGTCTGCCTCCTACCTTCTTGATGTCTGTTTACCTGCACTGTCATCATTGTAGGGGCCCCAGAGCATTACTTTGCCCAGGGGCCCATGATGCTATTAAGACAGCCATGCTTGCAGTCTCCCTGGGCATTGCACCCCCCTATTATGTGCAAGCTTATGAGGAGGAGGGGGAGAAAGAGCACAGCCTGCACCTCCTCCTGTCTCTTTCCTCCTCTCCTTGCTGCTTCCAGTGCTGGGCTGACATAAGCAGTGATGCCGTTGTCACTACTCCTGTCAGCCTAAGGGTCCTTTCACACTAGCGGACCGATCATCCGTTCATTACAAGTCCGTTTACGGACTTGTAATGGGCCCCTATGGGAGCGGATCCGTTAGCGGATGATGCATCCGCTAACGTCCGCCAGATCCGCATCCGTTTTTGCGGACGGAAGAATGTCCTATTTTTCTTCCGTCCGGCCAAACGGATCGGATGCAAAGGGACAGACGGTCCGTTTCCATCCGACTCCCCATAGGGGAGAGCGGAGGAGAGACGGGGCGGTCCCTGCACAGTGTCAGTGTTAGTGGCAGTTATTCCACAATAATAATTATGCTATCAAAATTCACATGTGCTGTAAATTGCCTCCAGCATTGCCCCTGTTTCTTCTTGCTCCCATTTTGCTGAAGCCCAGAGCCCCTGAACAGCAGTAAATCATAAAGCAGAACTAAACCCATCGATTTACTGGTTTCAAAACGCTGGAACTGGAACGCTAGAAATGCAAACTGTCACTTTAAGAGCGCCGATGACAGGTCCGCTTTGCTTTCCCCCTTACTGTCACGTGACTGGCCAATCAGGCTCCTTTCCTCCTCCCGGGGACCCGCCCACAGGACCGCCACTCAAGGGAGGAGGCTTGGGCCACGCCTCCTTCTTCTCCCGCTGATTGACAGGCACACGCCAGCGCTGGCGCCGGGAGATTGACAGGGCCGGCAGCCAACGGCAGGCACGTCCTGCGCGCAGGGGGCGGGACGGCGAGCGCGGCCGGCCAATGGCGCGCAGGGAGGAGGGCGGGACCTGGTGCCAGCGCGAGGCGTTCGCTGGTAACGGTTCCCGAAGAGAGCAGAAAACGGAGAGGCGGCGGACGGATCCTTCCCGGTGTGTACCGGCCTGTGCATGGGGGTGTGTGTGAGCGGGAGGGGGCGGGGTCCTGGGAGTGCCCTGCCCGCCCAAGGCATGCTGGTAGTTGTAGTTAACCCTTTGCTCTCCTCTGGGCCGGACCACATAGGGTGACCACTGTCACCGGCGACCGGTCGGGGGTTCAGTGCTTAAGCAATGCATGCTGGGAGTTGTAGTTAACCCTGTCCTGGTCGATGGGCCAAACCACACTGGGTGACTTCCATGGCTGCCAATCCATGCGATCGTCCATGGCAACGACCGCTGAGGGCGGATCACCACCGCCGTTGGCGATTTCCCCGCTGAGTAACCGTAATCGCTTCTGCAGATTGGTTCTGAGGTGTAAACAAGGTCATGCCGTACAGCTGGCCGCACATGCTGCAATCTGATTGGACGATCAGGCCTGTTTAGGACGATCGGCGTAAAGGAAGAAAGATTGGCGGCGATTGTACGGTGTGTGTGGCCGAGGACGCGGGCAGATCAGATTGTGATGACGGGGGATGGGAAGCCGATACGGGGTCAGATCGGGTCACAATATCACGTCTTTGAGGTTTACGTGGATTACTATTTATGTTTCTGGTGTCCCCATGGGAGGATTTTCCTCTCTTCCTGTTCTGGTGACAACTGTAACCTGTTGGATTTCCTGTCTCAGTGAGATCGGAGGGGAGGAGTCTCCCCAGCTGACTGTCATCGGATACATTGTAACCTTTTCTTCTGTAGATACATTGGAATGTTCTGTCATTGGATACATTGTATCCCGCTCACTCCACCAGTGTTTATAAACAATCTGGCAGGAATGAGCTGAGATCTCATTGGCTGGGAGGGTACAATCTGCATATTACAATTGTGTAGTATTATTGGATCCGATCATGTGATCTGTTATATGGCTATAGGCCAGGGATCCTCAAACTACGGCCCTCCAGCTGTTGTAGAACTACACATCCCATGAGGCATTGTAACATACTGACATTCACAGACATGACTAGGCATGATGGGAATTGTAGTTCCTGAACAACTGGAGGGCCGTAGTGTGTAGGCCCTGGAGACTTGCAGTCTCTGACCATCTCCCGTATCATGTCTGCAGTCTCTGACCATCTCCCGTATCATGTCTGCAGTCTCTGACCGTCTCCCGTAGTATGTCTGCAGTCTCTGACCATCTCCCGTATCATGTCTGCAGTCTCTGACCATCTCCCGTAGTATGTCTGCAGTCTCTGACCGTCTCCCGTAGTATGTCTGCAGTCTCTGACCATCTCCCGTATCATGTCTGCAGTCTCTGACCGTCTCCCGTATCATGTCTGCAGTCTCTGACCGTCTCCCGTATCATGTCTGCAGTCTCTGACCGT
Organism: Rana kukunoris; assembly: GCA_029574335.1. Taxonomy (NCBI): domain Eukaryota; kingdom Metazoa; phylum Chordata; class Amphibia; order Anura; family Ranidae; genus Rana; species Rana kukunoris. Next base: position 313,469,000 of record CM056059.1, read on the forward strand.
CTCCCGTATCATGTCTGCAGTCTCTGACCGTCTCCCGTAGTATGTCTGCAGTCTCTGACCATCTCCCGTAGTATGTCTGCAGTCTCTGACCATCTCCCGTAGTATGTCTGCAGTCTCTGACCATCTCCCGTAGTATGTCTGCAGTCTCTGACCGTCTCCCGTAGTATGTCTGCAGTCTCTGACCGTCTCCTGTATAATGTCTGCAGTCTCTGACCGTCTCCTGTATAATGTCTGTAGTCTCTGACCATCTCCTGTATCATGTCTGCAGTCTCTGACCATCTCCTGTATCATGTCTGCAGTCTCTGACCATCTCCTGTATCATGTCTGCAGTCTCTGACCATCTCCTGTATCATGTCTGCAGTCTCTGACCATCTCCTGTATCATGTCTGCAGTCTCTGACCATCTCCTGTATCATGTCTGCAGTCTCTGACCATCTCCTGTATCATGTCTGCAGTCTCTGACCATCTCCTGTATCATGTCTGCAGTCTCTGACCATCTCCTGTATCATGTCTGCAGTCTCTGACCATCTCCTGTATCATGTCTGCAGTCTCTGACCATCTCCTGTATCATGTCTGCAGTCTCTGACCATCTCCTGTATCATGTCTGCAGTCTCTTACCGTCTCCCGTAGTATGTCTGCAGTCTCTTACCGTCTCCCGTAGTATGTCTGCAGTCTCTGACCGTCTCCTGTATAATGTCTGCAGTCTCTGACCATCTCCTGTATCATGTCTGCAGTCTCTGACCATCTCCTGTATCATGTCTGCAGTCTCTGACCATCTCCTGTATCATGTCTGCAGTCTCTGACCATCTCCTGTATCATGTCTGCAGTCTCTGACCATCTCCTGTATCATGTCTGCAGTCTCTGACCATCTCCTGTATCATGTCTGCAGTCTCTGACCATCTCCTGTATCATGTCTGCAGTCTCTGACCATCTCCTGTATCATGTCTGCAGTCTCTTACCGTCTCCCGTAGTATGTCTGCAGTCTCTGACCGTCTTCTGCAGCACTACAACAGGAATTGTGTGACACAAGATGAGATTATCGGACAAATCGTCTGTTTGTTGCACGCTAGTCTCACATCGAAAGTGAAGAGGTTACTCAACAATTCTCGCACGACAGACAATCGCGCCGGAAGTGATGTAATGTGTTGAATTGTTTTGTAATGTATTGTTTTGTTTCCGAGCATGCGTGGTCTTGCTCTTTAGGACGAAAACCGTACTAATTAAAATAAATCAGGACGTTGTGTTCGCATACGTTGGATATTTTCTAGCCTGCAGCCTCAGCTCTTGTCATCCGAAGATTGGAATCGGCTGTCAGAAGCACTAAACTAACAATCAGATAATCGGCGGCCGATCCTTCGTCGTATGAAATTCTACGTCCAATTTTCTCATCGTGTGTGTGGGGGGGGGGGGGGGGGGGCTTTAGTTTTCTTCTGTATTTTGTATGGACCTCGGTGGGTGATCTTCATAGTAAATAGGTCAGGAGTTTGCCCATGGCGTCGTCCTGTGGCGAGTTTTGGATTCATTTAATTATGGAGCTCCGCCCCTCTGTTCTGACAGCTGTCCAATGAGTGAAGTGACAGGTTTTCATATAAACTCAGTCCTCCTCCTCCCTCTCCTCCTATAGATGCCTCCCACTATACGGAGATCCTGTACTTCCCGGTATGGGGATCATGTGACCACCCACCCTCCCCCCTCCTGGCCGCTGTCACATGGGGGGAGGAGGTCAATCAGCTCTGACTTTAACCCCTTCAATACCGGCTTTTCTACCCACCTCCATAACCTGGTCTATTTTGCCACTTCTCTCCTACATGTAGTCATCATTCTTTTGCTAGAAAATTACGCAGAACCATCAAACATTATATATGTGTTTTTTTTTTTTAGCAGACACCCTAGGGCAAGGGTAGGCAACCTCGGCTCTCCAGCTGTGGTGAAACTACAAATCCCATCATGCCTCTGCTTCTAGGAGTCATGCCTGTGATGGTCAGGGTTTTGCACTGTCTCCTGGGACTTGTAGTTTCACCATAGCTGGAGGGCCGAGGTTGCCTACCCTTGCCCTAGGGAATAAAATGGCGGTCATTGCAACTTTTTATCTCGCACGGTATTTGCGCAATAATCTTTCAAATGCCTTTTTTTTTTTATTAAAAAATAACAAAACCGTAAAGTTAGCCGATTTAATTTTTTTTTTGTAAAATATGAAAGATGATGTTACGCCGAGTGAATAGATACCTAACATGTCACGCTTTTAAATTGCGCACACTCATGGAATGGCGCCAAACTTTGGTACTTAAAAATCTCCATAGGCGAAGCTTTGAATTTTTCATTTTACAGGTTACGAGTTTAGATTTACAGAGGAGGTCTAGTGCTAGAATTGTTGCACACGCTCTAACGCACGCGGCAATACTTCACATGTGGGGTTTGAATGACGTTTACATACGTGGGCATGGCTTCTGAGCGCGAGCTACCCGTGACAGGGGCGTTTTAAATATATATATTTTTTATTTTACTTATTTTTCACACTTTAAAAAAAAAACAAAAAAATTTGATCACTTTTATTCCTATTACAAAGAATGTAAACATCCCTTGTAATAGGAAGTGTGTGTGACAGGTCCTCTTTATGGAGAGATGTGGGGTCAGTAAGACCCTCACATCTCTCCTCCAGGCTGGAAAATTCACCGATCTCATGCTTACTAGCTGCAATCGCGGCTTTGTTTACTTCCGGGTACCCAAACGTGACGTCATCACATCGCACCCGGGCCTCCGACGGTCATAGAGATGACTGGTGACCATTTGGTCACCAGTCATCTCTATGCTTCCTATCCGGCGCTGGACGATTCTTTCTCCGGCCCCCCCGATGGCACGGGAGAGCCCAGAGAAGCACCGGATGGCGGCCGGAGGGGGGGGATATTTGTATCTCCTTCATAACTTTTGAGAGGAATTAAAAAAGACGATATGTATGAGCAGGGCCGGAAAAAGGGGTGGGCAGATGGGGAGCTGCCATGGGCGCAGCGTGTATTGTAGGGATGGGGGCCCGCTATAAGGCTGACAGGAGTAGTGATCACTACTTCTGTCAGCCAAGCACTGGAAGCAGGAGGAGGTGTGGGCTGTGCTCTCTCCCCCCTCTCCTGATAAGTTTGCACATAATGAAGGGAGGGGGGCATCTTTGCCCTGGGCACTGGATGATCTTGTCCTGGCATTGTGTATGAGATCTATATTTTATGTCTCAAATTATCTACATAGATTTATAATCATTTCAACGCGTTTCACGGATCAAAGTCCACTGTCTCAGGATGTAAATATGATAAAGATTAATGGAAGGACAGATATGTCATGGAGGCCTCAGACAGACATTATTTAATCATTACATAATGATCATCATCAGAGTATAGATCTCAGGTAATGGATCATAAAAGGTCATTGTCGGCCTTTATCCATTAGTAGAATATTCTTTCCTGGTGCTGGAGGGTAATGGTGGGGTGTCGGCTCCTCCCTGGGTTGGTGTTGAGATAATAATGGGGTGTCATTTATCTCCCTTTAAACAGTGTAGGGTAAATGGTGGGGTATCAGGCCTTCTCTTTGGACAGTGATGATGGGGTGCCCCCTCCTGTAGGTCATAATTGATGGGGTCTTGGCTTTACCTTGGGAGACGGGACAATGGAGGGGTGGCAGGCCTCCCCTTGCCCGGCAGTCTACAATAAATGATGGGGTATCAGCTTTTCCCTCGAGGAGTATTGAGATAAGATTTAGTGAGGCCCCCCCTCGGACTGTGTAGAGTAAATGGGGTGCCAGCCTTCCCCAACCTGGCAGTGTACAATATCTGATGGAATGTCAGGCCTTTCCCTGGGTGGTGTTGGGATATTAATGGGGTGTCACCCCCTCATCTAGGCTGTGCAGGGTAAATAATGGGTGTATGATAAGAAACGGGGTGTTAAGCCTTCCCTTGGGTAGTGTTGAGATAACAGTGGGCTGGTACCCCTTCCTCTGGGCTGTGTCAGGTAAATGGTGGGGTGTCGGCCCCCTCTAGGTAAAGTTCGATCAATTATGGGGTGTCAACCTTTTCGCTTGGACGCTACTTGGATAAAGATGGGGTGTCACTTCCTTGTTTGGGCTGTGTAAGGTAAATTATGGGGTGTCAGCCTTTTCTCCAGGTGGTGTTGAGATAATGATGGGGTGTCACCCCCGCTTCTAGGCTTTGCAGGGTAAATGGTGGGTGTATGATAAAAAAACAGGGTGTTAGGCCTTCCCTTGGGTAGTGTTGAGATAACAGTGGACTGGTACCCCCTCCTCTGGGCTGTGTCAGGTAAAGTTGATTGAATGATGGGGTGTCAACCTTTCTCTCGGGCGCTTTTTGGATAAAGATGGGGTGTCACCCCCTTCTTTGGGCTGTGTAAGGTAAATGATGGGGTGTCCACCCCTTCTTTGGGCTGTAAGGTAAATGATGGGGTGTCGGCCCCTTCTTTGGTCCGTAAGGTAAATGATGGGGTGTCAGCCCCTTCTTTGGGCCGTAAGGTAAATGATGGGGTGTCAGCCCCTTCTTTGGGCCGTAAGGTAAATGATGGGGTGTCAGCCCCTTCTTTGGGCCGTTTGGTAAATTATGGGGTGTCAGCCCATTCTGTGGGCCGTAAGGTAAATGATGGGGTGTCAGCCCCTTCTTTGGGCCGTAAGGTAAATGATGGGGTGTCAGCCCCTTCTTTGGGCCGTTTGGTAAATTATGGGGTGTCAGCCCATTCTGTGGGCCGTAAGGTAAATGATGGGGTGTCAGCCCCTTCTTTGGGCTGTGTAAGGTAAATTATGGGGTGTCAGCCTTTTCTCCAGGGGGTGTTGAGATAATGATGGCGTCCTCCTTCCTCTGGGTTGTGTAGGGTAAATGGTAGGGTGCCCACTCCCCACCGGGCAATGTACGATAAATGATGAGTTGTCAGCCTTTCCCCAGGACGATGTTGGGGTGTCACCCCCCCTCCTTGTGTGTTATGTAGAGTAAAGGATAAGATAAGTGATGGGGAGTCAGCCTTTCCCCAGGACGATGTTGGGGTGTCACCCCCCCCCTCCTTGTGTGTTATGTAGAATAAAGGATAAGATAAGTGACGGGGTGTCAGCCCTCCCCTTGACAGTTTTGGGATAATGATGGGGTTGTCACCCCCCCTTTCTGTATTTTGTTTGATAAATGATTGGGTGTCAGTCCTCTCCTGGGCAGTGTTGTGATAATGATGGGGTGTCACCCCCCCCTCTTCTGGCCAGTGTAGGGTAAAGGGTAGGGCACTCTCTCCCGGGGGGGGGGGGGGGAATGATGCATAATGGGGGGTGACAGCCGTTCTTCTTCAGTGTTACATTGTAACAGTGTGTGTTGTGTTCCAGTAGGTGCGATGATTGAGTCTCCTGGGATGCAGCCTCGGCGGTGACCCCCCTACACAGAAGAGGATCAGATCTGGCGTGTCACCATGGTGGAAAAAGCTCGCTGCCCCGTGCAGAGGGACACGGTGTACCGCTGGTTCTCCGAGCTCAGCTCCTGGCAGCGGATTGAGTTCCTGTGCGGCTTGCTGGACCTGTGCCTACCACTGGAGCTGCGCTTCCTGGGCTCCTGCCTGGAGGATCTGGCCCGTAAGGACTACCACTCATTGCGTGACTCTGAGATCAAAGCAAACAACTCTGCGGATCTGGCCGCCCTCACCAACCTGGGCGACGAGGTCGTCCGCAGCAAGCTGCTGGTGTCGCTGGCCCTGCTGACCTCGGAGAATCGGGAGGCGGCAGGAGTGCTGTGCCGGACCCTTACCCACATGGACTCCATCATCAACAACCTGGGCCTGCAACTGAATGATGGACGCACTGGGGACGAGTTCCTGCTGCTCTTCACCATGGCCACCAATCACCCAGCCTTCAGCTTCCACCAGAAGCAGCTGCTGAGGAAGGAGCTGGCACACCTCCAGGGCAGGCATGGGTCCACTGGGCACAGCGTGCCCACCCCCACCACCACCACTGTCACCAGCAGCAAGGGCTCCTCCACCTTCCCCAAGGTAAGATCTCCTGGTGTCCCTGATTTACTGCGTGATTTTTCTGACTCTGATGCCCCCATCATCTGCATGGTTTGGGACAGTCTTATTCCTGATTGTCCCTATGCCCCCCATGGCCTGCATGATATGGGACATTCTGACTCCTGATTGTCCCTATGCCCCCCATGGCCTACATGATATGGGACATTCTGGTTATTCCTGTGCCCCCTATGGCTTAAATAATATGGGACATTCTGACTCTTGGTTGTCACTGCCCCCCCCCCCCCCCTCTCCATCATCTGCATGTTATGAGATATTCTGATTCCTGAACATCCCTTATGCCTTGATCCCCTGCATGGTATGGGACATTGTGACTTCTAAGTGTCTTGGTGCCCCCTCCCACTCCCCCCCATTATGGCTTGCATGGCATGGGAGATTCTCACTCCTGATTGTCTCCCTGGTCCCCCCTCCCCATCACCTGTATGGTATGAGACATTTTTATTCCTGAATATCCCTTGCGCCCTGATCCCCTGCATGGTATTAGACATTTTGACATTGGGGCCTATTCCCCCCCCCCCCCACCCCAACTTTATGGCCTGCAAAGGTATGGGTATTCTGATTCCATGGTGCCCTATTATCTGCATAAAATGAGAGCTTCTCACCCATGATTGATCCTGTTGCGCCCCCACCCCCCCCCGCCCCCCTGCATGGTATGAGGCATTCTAAATTCTGATCATCCATTATACAATGATCCCCTGCATGGTATGGGACATTCTGACTCCGAATTACCCATTTCCCCCCCTATTATCTCCATGGTGTGGGGGATTATCACTTCTGATGGTCCCCCCTTATCTTCCTGGTATGGGGGATCCTGACTCCTGAATGCCCCTGTGACCTGACCCCCTGCATGGAATGGGACATTCTGACTGCTAAATGCCTTGGTTCTTAAACCCCCCCCCCCACACCTTTTCCTGATTGCCGTGGTGCCCCCTATTATCTATGAAATTGGAGATTCTTACGTCTGATTGTATCTGTTGCCCCCTATTATCTCCATGGTGTGGGGGATTCTCACTTCTGCTTGTCCCTGGTGCCCCCCATCATCTTCCTGGTATGGGAGATCCTGACTCCTGAATGCCCCTGTGTCTTGGACCTCTGCATGCTATGGGACATTCTAATCTTTAGCCCCCCCCATCATCTACATGCTTTAGGATATTCTGGTTCCTGATGCCCCTTGTGCCTGGATCCCCTGCATGATATGGGGCATTCTGACTCCTGATTGTCCCTAGTGCCCCCATCAGCGGCCTAGTATAGAAGATTTAGACCACTGATTGCCCCTGCATGGTATGAGAGATTCTAACTCCTTTTTGCCCTGGTGCCCCCGTTATCAGCATTGTATGGAAGATTCTGATTCTTAAATTCTCCTGTGCCCTGATCCTCTGCATGGTATGTGACATTTTTACTCCTGGTTGCCCAGTTGGCCTTGACTTACTGCTTGGCGTGAGTTCTCCCAACTTATGTGACTGCCCCAGTGACCTGACTTTATAGCTTGGCATAACCTCTCCTGTCGTATTGCCCTAGTGCACCTAAGTTATTATATGACACAAATCCTCCAAAAACCACATATCCCCCCAAATGCTCCTCAAGTATGCTCCTGGTTGTCCTAACTGGTTCCTCTGTGTTATGGTATGAGCGCTCCTGACCAGCTTGCATACTAATGGGGCATTGCACGGTCCTCTAAATGTAAGGGGATATATACAAAAACCATCAAATATCTCTATGGTGAACCAAAATTATACAAAACATAAGTTGCGCTTGTGAGAAACTATCAAAAAAATAAGAAAAACTTGGTTAGTGAAAAAACAAAAAATTTAGTCAATACACAAATGAGAAAAAAACACACCCATGAGAAAGAGGCAAGTCCAATGAGAAGACAAAAACTCCAAAGTTCATCCACCTTCACCAAAGTAGAAAGGAGGGGGAAGAGGAGATGTTAAAGAGTTCCGAATTGAAGATCAATCCCACTCTGTAAGTGAGTTCCCTTACCGGATACAGTGGCCCTCCTAGATAGCAAGGTCTTGTACACAGGCAGATTCAGCCTTCTGCAGGGGCGAATGAGTCTCTTATATTGCCGGAATCTCCGTGCTGTATTCAAACATCCATGGTGCTCGTGAAAAGGAGAAGCTGGAACTCCAATCTGGGGGTATCACTCTCGAACGCCCCTGTACCGGGGTCACCTGGGGCGTAATGGCGTCAGCACGTTGTAGCACCGCCCTACATGTTTCGTCATACGTGACATCTTCCTGGGGCCCTCCTACATCATGTATGACGAAATATGTAGGGTGGTGCTACAACATGCTGACGCCATTACGCCCCACGTAACCCTGGTACACGGGCGTTCGAGAGTGATACCCCCAGATTGAAGTTCCAGCATCACTCTCGAACGCCCATGTACCGGGCCACGTGGGGCGTAATGGCGTCAGCATGTCGTAGCACCACCCTACATGTTTCGTCATACGTGACGTCTTCCTCCTACATCATGTATGACGAAACATGTAGGGTGGTGCTACAACGTGCTGACGCCATTACGCCCCATGTGACCCTGGTTCGAATTTTGTTTGTTTTTAAGCTTGCCGGCTATTTTTAATGTATTATGCGATTAATTCCACCTGCTAAACTTTTCAAAGCAATAAAGGCTTTTTTACTTACCTTACTACACGATTGGAGTTTCTTGTTTTTCTTCACGCACTGCCTTTTGGCCAAAGAGCGATACCCCCAGATTGGAGTTCCAGCTTCTCCTTTTCACGAGCACCATGGGGGTCTGAATACAGCACAGAGTTCCTGGCTATATAGGAGACCTATTTGTCCCTGGAGAGGGCTGAATCTGCCTGCGTATATAAGACCTTGGTACCGTGTTTCCCCGAAAGTAAGACCCACCCCGAAAATAAGACCTAGCGTTGTTTTCCAGGAGGGCTGCAATATAAGCCCTAGTTTAGAATGCTTATAAAATCCTATTATCCACTCTATTACAGTAGTGTATATACTGACCTACATCGAAAATAAGCCCTACTGTGTCTTTTGTTGCCAAAATTAATATAAGACCTGGTCTTTTTTTCGGGGAAACACGGTATCTAGGAGGTCCACTGTATCCGATAAGGGAACTCGAAGTAGGATTGATCTTCAATTGGGAACTCTTTTACATCTCCTCTTCCCCCTCCTTTCTACCTTGGTGAAGGTGGATGAACTTTGGAGTTTTTGTCTTCTCATTGGACTTGCCTCTTCTCATCAGTGTGTTTTATTTTCACTGCACAGTCATTGCTCTGTACTAGTGCCAAGTTGGCAAGACTTTAGCCCCTAGTAGTCCCCCATTTAATAGCTTGTATATTCTACTGCCACTTCTGACAAGAGAACCAACGGCCGTTTTGTTGCTGCCTGGCTTTAGTTTGCCTGCCATGGTGGGTTGCGGTGCCCTAGGTAATTCAAAACCCCCCCTTCCCATTCATTACCTGTGTTACATAAATATACATGTATATATTTTCAATCTCTTACACTTTTAATTTAATTAAAATGTACCGTATATACTCGAGTATAAGCTGAGTTTTTCAGCACATGTTTTGGTGCTGAAAATGCCCCCCTCGGCTTTACTCGAGTCACCTTTTTGCACCTGATCTCCCGGACTTTGCGGAGCCGGTACCCCCATTATTCCTCTACAAGTGTGCAAAGTTTGTTGTCCGGGGGACCTACGGCCGGGGAGAAATGATTTTTCAAAGCCCGGAACCCCTTCCATAGACTCCAATGTTAAATGATAATTTTTCCGGTGACTTTGTGGACCCGGTACCGGCTGGTCGTAGGTCTCCTGGACCCGGAACTTCGCACACATGTAGCCCCATTTCTCCTCTACAAGTGTGCAAAGTTTGTTGTCCGGGGGACCTACGGCTGGGAGAACTGATTTTTCAAAGCCGGGAACCCCTTCCATAGACTCCCATGTTAAATGGTAATTTCTCCAGTGATTTTGGGGACCCGGTAACGGCTGGTCGTAGGTCTCCTGGACCCAAAACTTGGCACACATGTAGCCCTATATCTCCTCTACAAGTGTGCAAAGTTTGTTGTCTGGGGGACCTACGGCTGGGGAACACTTACATACTGTATACCCAGTGAAGGGACTATCCTCAGGTGATGCACACAACTGAAATAAATCCTCCTATATAAGTTTTATCTGCAGTCTTCTCTTCTCTTCATCTGTTCAAAGTGCTGAATTTATAAGCTTGTCTGAGATTTCAGTTAAAAGGGGGTGGAGAGCTGAAGTTACACTCTGTGGGCCACAGTGAGGAGAGCTCTAAGAGCTGATTGGACAGAAGACTCATCTCCCCCTTCACACAGCTTACAGGAACAGAGCTGAGGTTGTTACTCGGCTGGAGATCCTTCATCTGTCACCTTTTTTTCTCTTGGTGTCAGGAACACTTGTCAGGCCTCGTACACACGATCAAATCTGTCTGCTGGAAACGGTCTGCTAGACCGTTTCAGCAGACAGATTCGATCGTGTGTACGGGCAAACAGACGGATTTGGCCACCCGACAGATTTCAAAGCATGCTTTGAAATCTGTCGGCTGGGAACCCGTCCGCCCGACATGTCTGCGTGGCGGCGTCAACGTCACCGCCACGTCACCGACAGGTCAGCGCGCTGTCTGCTGGCGGGGATTTTGGTTTGCTTGTGTGTACACGCGAGCAAACCAAAATCCCAGCAGACAGATCTGTTCAAATCGGCCGGTCCGACCGATTTGAACAGACACATTTAATCGTGTGTACGAGGCCTCAGAAGTGGCTCATGGTGATAGCAGAGGAATGAAGCAGCAGACAGAAATTACACTTGGTGCTCTTAATTTAGACAAATACACACTATATGCCAGGGGTTGGCAACCTCGGCACTGCAGCTGTGGTGAAACTACAAATCCCATCATGCCTCTGCCTCTAGGAGTCATGCCTGGGATTGTCAGGGTCTTGCAATATCTCATAGGACTTGTAGTTTCAAAACAGCTGGAGGGCTGCAGTGATCTAAGCTGGAAACTCGGCCTCCCCTCCTTCCTACACAGTCTTCAGGGGCACATCACAGGTCCCAGAAGACTATGGGACCATTCACAAGCCTTCATTGCCAGTTTCCCTTACAATGCCAATGCCTGCACCCAAAGCCAATTGAGGAATCGGCTCGGGTGAAGGCAGCGCTGGATCCCTGGACAGGTAAGTGTCCTTATATTAAAAGTGAGCAGCTACAGTTTTTTTAGCTGCTGATTTTTTTTTTTTGGGACCCTGGAGCACCTCTTTCATTTTAAAATACAGTAAAACCTTGGTTTGAGAGTAACTTGGTTTGAGAGACAAGCAAAATATTTAAATAAAATTTGACTTGATATACAAGCGATGTCTTGATATAAGAGTAGCGTCATGTCACAAAAGAAGAGAGGCCCCTCTAAGTGTAGCAATCTGGTTACATTTAATGAAGGTACAACATTTAGCAACATATTGCTACACTTAGAGGCACCTCTCTTCTCTTTTATACTCTGGAGCTCCGGCTGGATTTTGCTTCTAATCCCCTTGGGGAGGCTTCCATTTGTGGATGGACATTTTATGGTTACACAACCAATCACATCGCTATAATCTTTTTATATGGACTATAAACTGAAGGACCTATGAATAAATGGTTGTGGAACGAATCATTTGAGTTTCCATTATTTCTTATGGGGAAATTTGCTTTGATATACAAGTGCTTTGGATTACAAGCATGCTTCCAGAACGAATTATGCTCTCAATTTAGGCAGCACAGTGGTGCAGTGAGTAGCACTTTCGCCAGGCAGCAAAAGGGTCGCTGGTTCGAATCCCGACCACGACACCATCTGCCTGGAGTTTGCATGTTCCCCCTGTGTCTGCGTGGGTTTCCTCCGGGTACTCCGGTTTCCTCCCACACTCCAAAGACATGCTGGTAGGTAAATTGGATCTCGTCCAAAAAATTGGCCCAGTATGTATATATGTGTGTATGACTGTGTGTCCCTAGCGTGTCAAGATCCTATGGGGTAAAAATGACCGCACCAGCCAAGAAGACACTGGCTGGAAAAAGCGCCCAGAGGCGATTCAGTTCGCATGCGTTGCGCTATACAAGTCATTCATTCATTCATTCAATCCAAGATTTTACTGTAAATGATAATTTACTATCCTGCCATTGATTGCACTCCCCATTCATTTTGGGCAGTGTGTGACACCCAGCATGCCGTGCAGATTAATTATCGCGGTCAGCGGTGTAGCCCACATGACCTTGGTGAAAGAAGAGACTGTCATCGTTCAGTGCGGCCGACTGTTGGAAGCTGAAATGCCAGTTATTTGGCAGTCAGGCTCGGCTTACTATACATAGCAATCATCCCAAGCTGGACAGGTAACCACAGCCTGGAATCCTGCGTATGACAGCTGTTGTATCCGGATCACAGGCCAGCAGCTTTCTTCATGTATGTCCTGGGACAGCTCATTGGCTCAGCACACCCCATGGAAATTGTTGACTTTTTCTACATGTTTGAACAGGAAAACATTAGATCTTCATTCAGACAGTCCCTACAGGTAAAGGTGATACCCCCCCATCCCCCAACAAATGACACATAAAACAACTAAACCAAAGGTCTCCATATCAGTATAAAATCAATGAATGATTACATATTACATGAATCTCCTTTTTTTAATTTTATGGGCATGATATGATTCAGAACAAAAAGGAAAGAATTTTATTTAAATATAGCAAAGCCCCCCCCCCCCTTACATCAGGGTTCCTATCAGAGCCCCCCTTTAATCAGGATCAGCCTTAGAAGTTCTCCCTTACATTGGGGTCACCATCAAAATCAGCTTTTAGAAGCCCTCTTAAATCCGAGTCCCCACCAGAGCCTACCTTACAGCTGGGTCCCCACCAGAGCCTACCTTACAGCTGGGTCCCCACCAGAGCCCCCTTACATCAGGGTCCTCACCAGAGCCCCCTTACACCAGGGTCCCTATCAGAGCCCCCCTTTATTCAGGATCAGCCTTAGAAGTTCTCCCTTACATTGGGGTCACTATCAAAATCAGCTTTTAGAAGCCCTCTTAAATCCGAGTCCCCACCAGAGCCTACCTTACAGCTGGGTCCCCACCAGAGCCTACCTTACAGCTGGGTCCCCACCAGAGCCCCCTTACATCAGGGTCCCCACCAGAGTCCCCTTACATCAGGGTCCTCACCAGAGCCCCCTTACATCAGGGTCCTCACCAGAGCCCCCTTACATCAGGGTCCCCACCAGAGCCCCCTTACATCAGGGTCCCCACCAGAGCCCCCTTACATCAGGGTCCCCACCAGAGCCCCCTTACATCAGGGTCCCCATCAGAGCCCCTTTACATCAGGGTCCTCACCAGAGCCCCCTTACATCAGGGTCCTCACCAGAGCCTCCTTACATCAGGTTCCCCACATGAGCTCTCTCACATCAAGGTCCCCACCAGTGCTCTCTCACATCAAGCTCCCACCAGAGCCCTCTTACATTGTGGTCCCCACCAGAGCCCCTCCTTACATCGGGGTTCCCACCGGAATCCTCTCGCATCAGTGTTCCCACCAGAGCCCCTCCTTACATCTGGGTCCCCACCTGAGCTCCTCCTTATATTAGGGTCTCCACCGGAGCCCCCTCACATTAGGGTCCTCACCAGAGCCCCTCCTTACTTATGGGTCCCCACTAGAGCTCCGTCACATCAGGGTCCCCACCAGAGCCCCCCTGCACTAGGGTCCTCACCGGGGCCCCCCTTACATCTGGGTGCCCATCCTGGTTCCCATTGCATTTGTCCACCAGAGAAAGCCCTCCTTACATCTAGGTTTCCATCACAACCCCCCTTATATTAGGGTCCACCTTAGAAGTCATCGCCCCCACATCAGAACCCAACTTATATCAAAGCCTTACTTTAGATTCCCTATCAGTGTTCTGCCCTTACCTTGCTTACAGCATGGCTTTGGTCATTATAGCGGTAGGGTGGGAGGCGGCAGGTGGAGCAGGTACGAACGGAGGTAGTTACATCCTCATACTGGGGCAAGGACGTCATCAGGTGTTATAATGCCGACAGTCCTATAAACCAACGGAGTCAGCGAAGCTGGGAGAAACCAACCGTAGCAATCGTGCAAGAGGCTGAAGTTTGGCCTGCGCTCCATAGTTTAGAGACTACTGATCTAAGTTAACAAAAATGTAGATCTGTCGTATGGAAAAAAATTAATTCACTTACTTTTTCTTTTTCTTGACAGTAGGGTTTTATTTAGTTTTTCCAACTTCACAGATAGTGGATACAGGGTAGAGACATCCATGTGACATTGAAGGATCACATAATGGCATACAGAGATAAAGTAGCATTAGAACAAAGAGCAATACCATATTCTTTACACATAACAAGCTCAGACATTAGACATACCTTACATCAGGGTCCCCACCGGAGCCCCTCCTTACTTCAGGGTCCCCACCGGAGCCCCTCCTTACATCGGGATCCCCACCGGAGCCCCTCCTTACATCAGGGTCCCCACCAGAGTCCCTCCTTACTTCAGGGTCCCCACCGGAGCCCCTCCTTACATCAGGGTCCCACCCGGAGCCCCTCCTTACATCAGGGTCCCACCCGGAGCCCCTCCTTACATCAGGGTCCCACCTGGAGCCCCACCTTACATCAGGGTCCTACCTGGAGCCCCTCCTTACATCGGGGTCCCCACCGGAGCCCCTCCTTACATCGGGTCCCCACTGGAGCCTTTCCTTACATCAGGGTCCCCACCGTAGCCCCTCCTTACAACAGGGTCCCACCCGGAGCCCCTTCTTACATTGGGTCCCCACCGGAGCCCCTCCTTACATCAGGGTCCCCACCAAAGTCCTCTCACATCAGGGTCCCCACCAAAGCCCCTCCTTAAATCTGGGTCCCCACTGTAGCCCCTCCTTAGCTGATTTTTCTACGTTGGCCCCCTGACGAAGAAATGATCAGCCTATCATTTTAATGGTCGGTTTATTTTAACAGTGAGAGACAGAAGAACAACCAAGATATCCAGAAAAACATATTTCAGAAAAGTTATACATTGATTTTCATTTTAATGAGTGAAATAAGTATTTGATCCCCTATCAATCAGCAAGATTTCTGGCTCCCAGGTGTCTTCTATACAGGTAAACTGAGATTAGGAGCACTCTCTTAAAGGGAGTGCTCCTAATCTCAGCTTGTTACCTGTATAAAAGACACCTGTCCACAGAAGCAATCAGATTCCAATCTTTCCACCATGGCCAAGACCAAAGATCTGTCCAAGGATGTCGGGGACAATATTGTAGACCTACACAAGGCTGGAATGGGCTACAAGACCATCGCCAAGCAGCTTGGCGAGAGGGTGACAACAGTTGGTGGGATTATTCACAAATGGAAGAAACCCAAAATAACTGTCACTCCCCCTCGGTCTGGGGCTCCATGGAGGATCTCATCTCGTGGAGTTTCAATGTTAATATGAACGGTGAGTAATCACCCAGAACTACACCGGAGAATCTTGTCAATGATCTCAAGGCAGCTGGGGCCAAAGTCACCAAGAAAACAATTGGTAACACACTATGCTGTGAAGGACTGAAATCCTGCAGCGCCTGCAAGGTCCCCCTGATCAAGAAAGCACATGTACAGGTCGTCTGAAGTTTGCTAATGAACATCTGAATGATTCAGAGGAGAACTGGGTGAAAGTGTTGTGGTCAGATGACACCAAAACAAGCTCTTTTGCATCAACTCGCCTTGTTTAAGGGGAGGAGGAATGCGACCTATGACCCCAAGAATACCATGGAAACATTATGCTTTGGGGGTGTATTTCTGAAAAGGGGAGAGGACAATTTTACCGCATCAAAAAGACTATGGACGGGGCCATGTACTGCCATATCTTGGGTGAAGCCAGGGCATTGAACATGGGTCATGGATGAGTCTTCCAGCATGACAATGACCCAAAACACATGGCCAAGGCAACAAGGGAGTGGCTCAAAAAGAAGCACATTAAGGTGCTGGAGTGGCCTAGCCAGTTTCCAGACCTTAATCCCATAGAAAATATGTGGAGGGAGCTGAAGGGTCGAGTACCAAACATCAGCCTCGAAACCTTAAAGACTTGGAGAGGATCTGCAGAGAGGACAAAATCCCTCCTGAGATGTGTGCAAACCTGGTGGCCAACTACAAGAAACCTCTGATTGCCAACAAGGGTCTTGCCACCACCAAGTACCAAGTTCTGTTTTGTGAAGGGTTCAAATACTTATTTCACTCAATAAAATGCAAATCAATTTATATCTTTTTTTGAAATGCGTTTTTCCGGATTTTTTTTCTGTTATTGTGTCTCGCTGTTAAAATAAACCTACCATTAAAATTATAGACTGATCATTTTTTTGTCAGTGGGCCAACATACAAAATCAGCAGGGGATCAAATACTTTCCCCCCTCACTGTATAGAGGTATAAGGCTTTGTATGGGAGCAAACAATACCATACTAGGACCCCTCTGGTGGGGGAGAGCCAGAAAGGGAGCAACAAATCACAGGTCAGCCAGCAGGACCAACGTTTCCCAAGCTGGGCCAACTTCAGTCCAAGATAGGAGAGATTATACAGAGGAATAACCAAGTCAGCCATTGATTTGAGTTGTGAGAAAGTAGGAGGGTCTGGCAGCATCCGGTATGAGAATTTTTTTTGGGGGGCTTAAAAAGCGGAGTTCTGTGGTTTTTGGTAGCTCTAGACCAGGGGTGTCAAACTGGCGGCCCTCCAGCTGTTCCGAAACTACAAGTCCCATCATGCCTCTGCCTGTGGGAGTCATGCTTGTAACTGTTAGCCTTGCAATGCCTCATGGGACTTGTAGTTTTGCAACAGCTGGAGGGCCGCCAGTTTGACACCCCTGCTCTAGACTGTCCATCAAACTCAAAAGAAAAATGGACAGGTCATCCGCCAGCACTATGCAATTAATGGCTCCTATGGCAGTAATAACCTGTTATTATTATTTAGGTACTTATATAATGCACTGTCAATTTACATATACAATGTACATTCACAGCAGTCCCTACCCCCAAGGAGCTTGCAATCTAAGGTCCTTAACTAACATTCATATACTAGGGCCAATTTAGGCAGAAGCCAATTAACCTACCAGCATGTCTTTGGAAAGTAGGAGGAAACCAGAATACCCAGAGGAAACCCACGCAGGCACAGGGAGAACATGCAAACTCCAGGCAGGTAGTGTCGTGGTCAGGATTCGAACCAGCAACCTTTTTTACTGCTAGGCGAGAGTGCTACTTGCTACACCACTGTGCTGCCAATAGTCCCTGATTTTGGGGCTAGCCCACTTCATATGCAGGTTTGAAATGCTCTTCTACATTTTTCACCACATCAAATCAATGAAACTAAAATCCGGTGTTCCAGAATATTGTGCCAATGATTAGACCAGGGGTCTCCAAACTTTTCAATCAAAGGGCCACTTTATTGTCATTTAGATTTGAGGAGGGCCGGATTGTGGCCAGCAGGGGCAGAAAATGTCATAGGGCATCAGTGACAATAAATATGTCCTCAAGGTTGGTGGTCAATAAGAGGAGGAGTATTCCCCCTATTAGTAGGAGGCATCATATCCCATCATTGGTATCAGTGGAAGATATAGTGCCCCATTGTTGGTGACAGTGGGAGGAATAGTGCCCCAAGGCTAGCAAAGGGCCACATCTGGCCCTCGGGCCACAGTTTGGAGACCCCTGGATTAGACATTCCTTAGGGCAGTGATGGCAAACTTTGGCACCCCAGATGTTTTGAAACTACATTTCCCATGATGGTCATGCACTCTGCAGTGTAGTTGAGCATCATGGGAAATGTAGTTCCAAAACATCTGGGGTGCCAAGGTTCCCCATAACTGCCTTAGAGAGTATCCCGGGTAAACCTCAACACATCTAGGGTCTTGTGTTCTCATTTCTATTGACATGTGGTGTCCATTTCATGATCAATAGAGCTCTGTAATGCCCTCAGATGTGGATGCCTACCAGTCTGGTAAAGGAACACTAAAGGCAAAAAAAAATTGGGGTAAAATAACAAACATATTGGGCCAGATTCAGGTAGATGAGAGTATCTTTCCTCTGGAGTAACGCTTCTCATTTACGTTACTCTGAAGACCCTTTCAGCGCAAGTCCTGTAATTCACATAGCAGTTGCGCGTAAACTTGCGCCAGAGTAACGATAATGCGCTGGCGTAACCCGACGCAAGTGGAAGTGGGTGTGATCATATGTAAATGATGGGCGGAGCCCAGCGCAGAGGCTTACGTTCAGCGCATCAACCACGGAGCATGCGCAGTGAGTGAGGCTCCACTCGCCCCCTTTGTGCGCATGCTCACAACTTCCGTCGGCACCACTTCACGGGAAACGTCAGCGCAATGCCTTCCGTTGGGCGTTTAAATGCGCCCGTAGAAGCGCCATTCCGGCACTAAAGTATATCCTGCTCCCCCTCCCCGCAGTGATGTTACATTTGTTCTGAGATAGCTGCTCCCATTCCCCGCAAACACACAGGAGAAAGCTGAACTTTAATGGCCAGGAGCTGACAGCCGTCATCTCGGCTATGGAGACCTATGATGTCTTCCTCCATGGCTGTAAAATTTGACAGACAAGCATGGACAGAGGTGTTGTCCTGCAAGTGGGGGTGCTCAGCTAGCTCTTATCGTCGGTAACGCTGCTGTAGCTGCTCTCCTGCTGACCTGTGGCCGTCTGGAGTAAAGATAAAGCAGCCTTTTGTAGAAATAACTTTGCGCCGGACGGACGAGATACGCGCGGCGCATGTAGCCAGCGTATGGTGCTAATCCGTTCGTGAATTGGGAAAAATCCCTCATTTGCATATTTGCAGGGGAAATCAATGGGCGTGACTGATGCGCCCAGCGAAAATAAGCGCTGACGATACTCTGGCGTCGGAACGTTCCGCCGGTCGCAAATGGCCCGTTATTGGGCGCATCTAGTTTGGTGGGTACGGGCACATAGAAACGATGGCGCATCATCACAGTTACGCGGCGCATATCGAAATACTCCAGCGCAAGTGTTCCTGAATCTGGCCCATTATACTTACCTCCACTGAGCAGCTCGGTTTGCACAGGGTGTCCCCGAACCCTGTCTTCTGGGATCCCTCGGCGGCTGTCTCGGCTCCTCCCCGCAAGAGCTTTCCACCTTCATGCGAGCTCCCTCGCATGGTGGAAAGCTCTTGCCCCGCTCCGCCCCTCGGCACGCCGCGTCATTGGATGTGATTGACAGCAGCGCCAGCCAATGGCTGCGCTGCTATCAATCAGTCCAACCTAGCGAATGAACGGCCAGGCCGGGAACCGAACAGGATGACGGGGACGCGCGCGGGACTTTTGAGGGGTGAGTTTATGATTGAACAGGAGCCTCTGTCTCCTTTTCATTCATCTTCAGTGCCGCTAAGGCTACAGGGAAAGGGACTGGGGAGATGTCAGAGGTCTGTACCAAAGCCCCCCCCCCCCAATGGGGCACAAAAAAAAAGAATTGCAATAAATATTTAAAATTTAAATTGTAAAAAATAAAATAAAAATTGTAAAAAAAATAATAATAAAAAAATACTAAATTGCAATAAATATTTAAAATTTAAATTGTAAAAAATAAAATAAAATAAAAATTGTAAAAAAAATAATAATAAAAAAATACTGACACCGTTCAACCCCCACCCCCCCACCCCCCATAAACAAAATCGTAAAAAATAATTATAAAAACAAAAATACTGACACTGTTCCCCCTCCCCCAAAAATAATAATAATAAACAAAAATTTAAAACTACTGACACCATCAACTGCCCCACTGACACGGTCCACTATCCCCCCTCCCCAAGAAGCATTGTGAAAAAAAAAAAAAATTGTAAAAAAAAAAACTACACCATCCACTGCCCTGCTGATACCGTCCTCTACCCCCCAGAAAAACTGTGAAAAAAATATTAAAGAAATGTATTCAATAAAAAGATAAAAAGTAAAATTGTAAAAAATAACAAAAAACTACTGACGCCTTCCAACTGTCCACAATTTAAACCACACCTACCTTTTGCCACAGTGCATGTATTTTTTAATCGATGCCTAGGGCCCACTTTTGGTCTTGCACACGGCCCACTGATTCCATGATACGCCCCTGCTCTAAATGCTATTTTGCTGTGCTAGCTTTGTTACTTTTTTTTCTTGTGTGTAGAATTGCAGTGTGTGTGTTACATTGTGTCGTTGTGTCTTCCACAGCTGCCTCCGCGGACAGAGAACCTGGCTAGCAGCATCGGTAACAGTTTAGCAAATGCACTTCATACATCAGCACATTCCATAGAAGATTCGTTACCTATGAGGCCTTCTGGAAAGCACTCCAAAGGTGAGCGCGGTGTGTGTTGGCTGTATTATTCCGGGGTTTTCTGAAATCGCGGCCGATTGTTCAGAAAAAAAAAAATGCTCCCATGCTTTATCCCTTTAAAAAAAAAAGTTGCAAGTACAGAACAATAGCTGGTGGTCCTGCCATAAATCCAGTGAGCTCTCGACTTCCTGTGCACTGAACAAAAATCTCAAACAATGTTGCCAGATTCTATAGTGTGTGGTAAGTGTGAAGCATGGGAGCGATCTGACGCTGGCGGGGGCCGGGTATAGAGAAGAGTAAGGCCCTTGCCCTTGGAGGACCGGAGCGACGTCATATGTTATTTACCGCAAAATTAAAAAGAATGTGCCTGTAAATACTGCCAAAAAATAAATAAAAAACATGCGGTAAGCTCTTAAGTCCAATTTACAAATAGAACAGAGAGAAAAAAACACGCAATATTTATCACCAGGGTTTTGGTTGCTAAGGAGCAGGCCATATTTTCATGCAGTAATTTATCGCATTTAAATGGTTGCTGGGGAGCCGGCTGCTGCGTTTTTAAAATGTTACTAAACCCATAACAGTAAAATCAGTCTGTATATGTAGTTAAGCATGCTTGTTATACTCACTATGGAACCTAAGGGGTTAATCCTCCGCATTGTGTAAAAAAAAAAAAAGAAAGAAGCTGTTGGATCCTGTCTTCTCTGATTCTTGCCTTTCTTCCACTGTTCTCAATCCATCTCGTGATAAGACTTTGGAGTCATTCTGCACATGCTCAGTTTGGTGTGTATTGCTAAAGAATTTTTACCTGGGAGAGTGCATGTGATCAGGCCAATCAGCACCATCCAGACAAAGGGTCAGGGCTCCTGCAACCTCGTAGGACAGTCAGAGGATAATGAAATTTCCTCCTACAAGCTCTAACCAGACACTGTTAAAAGTCACAAGACTGCTATATCCTGCTGATGAGAAAAGGTATTTAGCAGTTTATATTTACTAAAATAATTGCATTTCTGTGTACTGTGGGAGACCAGATATAGTGAATGTAGGGTCCTGGGGTTAGTAACAAAAAAAAAACAGTGTGGGCCCCCTAATGCATACCAGGCCCTATGGATTTTAAAGGGAACCCCCACACCAAAATAAAAAAACTGTGTGGGGGTCCCCCACAAAAGCCATACCAGACCCTTATGCATGGTCAGAAAAGGGAGGGGAAGAGCGAGCGCCCCCACATTCTGAACCCCATACCAGGTCAGATGCCCTCAACATTGTACCCCTACTCATTCTCACCTAAAAAAAAGTGTTAAAAAGAAATAAAAACACACACACGGTTTTTGACAAATCCATTATTAAAAAATAAATGAGTCATTCGTTGTTAAGGACACGGCGGACAGCTTCCCGGCCCGCACCTTAGCAACCAGCTCAATGAGATAAATTACCAAATGAAAATATGCGCTAATTACCACATTATCGAAACTTTACTGCACAATTCTTAGTGAATTGCACATTTGTTTCCTCATTTGTTATTTTACCACATTTTTTTCAGCAATATTTAACTCTTAGTGAATTGACTCCTAAAAAGGTTATCTGTTCCAGTCTTCATGTAAACGTATTACTGTACAATAGGAAAGCAGAAAAGTTCTTACAAAGCATTCCCCGTATCCAAGGAGGGTGGTACGGGCAGGATAGAGTCCGTCCACTTTTATTATTCTGAATGCTAAATGTGTGCATCGGAAGCCCCGCCTCTAGGGAGAAATGCGTCAGTTGAGGGTCACAGGTCCGGCCTCCACATCCAGCACAATAAAGTTTTAGGAAAATGTTGGACTTTGTAATTGAAACTTATTGCGGACATGGCCAAAATACAGACAGATGAATGGGCTCCACCCCCTCCTGCCCCTGGAGTCTCCCTATTGGTCAACAAAGCAGTTCCCCAAACTAAAGCTATATACACATATGGGGGTCTCTTTTTTTTCAGGGATTACCCCCACAGTACTTTTTTTTCTGCCACTAGATGCCCCCAGTCTGATGGCCAACATCATTCAACCCAATTTCTCTAAATGCAGGTCCCCCTGGACCCGCCCACAGCCTGTGATTGGACAGTGAAAAGAGAAGTGGAAGACTCTCTGTCACTGTGCTCTCTCTTCCTATCAGCATGCTTCAGCACATTTACCCATTGGCTCCTTTGCGCTCTCCTCCCTCTCCCAGTCCTAAACTCTGCTGTACAGGGCCTGCAGAAAGCTGATACCAGGTTACATTCAGGTAAAGGGAGTATTACCGTATATACTTGAGTATAAGCCGAGTTTTTCAGCACATTTTTTTGTCTGCTAAAAATGCCCCCCTCGGCTTATACTCGAGTCACCTTTTTACGCCTGATCTCCCGGAATTGGGGACCCGGTACCAGGGGGCCGTAGGTCCCCTTGTACCCCAAACTTGGCACACATGTAGCCCCACACTTCTTCTATAAGTGTTAAAGTTTTTGTCCGGGGGACCTACGGCAGGGGAGCACCAATTGTTCAAACCCGGGCACCCCTTCCATACACTCCCATTTTAAACTGTAATTTCTCCGGTGAATTTGGGGACCCGGTTCTGGCCGGTCGTAGGTCCCCTGGACCTGGAACTTGGCACACATGTAGCCCCATTTCTCCTCTACAAGTGTGCAAAGTTTGTTGTCTGGGGGACCTACGGCCGGGGAGCTATTATTTTTCAAAGCAGGGTACAATGACTCCCATGTTAAACGTCAGTCTAGTCATGGACACAGTGAGGCATGGGCACAGTGAGGCATGGGCACAGTGAGGCATGGGCACAGTGAGGCATGGGCACAGTGAGGCATAGACACAGTGAGGCATGGGCACAGTGAGGCATGGGCACAGTGAGGCATGGGCACAGTGAGGCATAGACACAGTGAGGCATAGACACCCTAAGCTTATACTCGAGTCAATATGTTTTCCCATTTTTTTGTGGTAAAATTAGGTGCCTCGGCTTATACTCGAGTATATGTGGTACTTGCTGGTGGTGGTGTTGGGGGGGTTGCACTGTAAGAGTTTTTTTCTAACTCCCGAAGTTCAGCTTTAAAGTAGACCTGTCACTTTGCCTATTCTAAGGGAATAAGAAGGTTCACCCGATGGCACCTGCTCCCTCCGGTACTTACCTTACCATTCCTATTTGGTGGGGGAGGGGGGGGGGTGCACTGTAAGGGTAGATATTGTCCAATTCCTGGAGTTCAGCTTTAAAGTAGACCTGTCATTTTGCCCATTCTAAGGGAATAAGTAGGTTCACCTGATGGCCCCTGCCCCCTCCAGTACTTACTGTACCTTACCATTCCCCAGCTGGAACCCTGTGAGAAATTTAGTACTTCTGGGTATGGGGTATCATGTGACCTTTTCCCTTTCCTCCCATAATGCAGTGCTCGCCACCTAAGCGGCCAATCGCCAGGCCAGGGCATGGTCACACAAGAAGAGGTGTCTTTAGTTGCGTGCAAGCTCTGACATGGAGCTTACACAGAGCAGGGGAAGGGAAGTACCTGTAGCAGAGAACATAGGCTGCCAAGAGAACCTGTTTCTTTGTTTGAATCTCTGAGAAATGGAGATTGTACAGCAGCAGTGTTGAATTTATGGAAAGGCGACGCTTCAGCTTTAAGGTCGGCCATGTATAAATTCCCCGACTGCGCTCGAGGCCGCGGGGATTACTTTCCTGTAGAATGCGCGTCCCATCATCCGATCTCATTACATGGTGTGTTATGGCGGATTACATCCCCCAGTGAAGGTATGCCACACTGACAGCTGCCGTCTGTACGCTGCTCTCTTAATCCGCGCCATGGATACGTTAACACTTCGCTGACCCCGAGACTGCTGAGCCGGCAGAGTGTGCGGGGGGGGGGGGGAGACCGAGAGAGGAGGAGGGGGGGGGCAAAACCAGCACCTACCTAGTCATTAAATACTTATTTATAAAGCAGTAAAGTGACCTCCACTTATATACCGCGGAAATACTGCGAGCATGGAAAACGAAAACTTTTTTTTTACGTTTTTATATTTTATCATCCTTGGTCCCCCCTCCCCCTTATCAACATGCTAAAAAAAAACTTTTCATTACATTATTTTATAACCGGTGATGTCATCTATGTGCTTCTCTATGCCATGCAGGCAGACCATGGCTGGTGGGAGGGGCCAGCAAGGTGCTGTGCTTCCTGAATACTCAACAGCCTCCTGTCCTGATGCAGGCAGTGGGAGGAGTTATGCAAACATCGAAATGCCTTGATAGGTGGATGTCAGTCTGAAAGGCGGGTGTTACTAGGCAGGCTGTAATAGCAGGTAATGTCCACATGTGCTGCTGAACCTCCATGATTGGAAGTACTTTAATAAATAAGAGGCGGGCCAGGAACAATGATCCTGGGGAGGAAAGACCTAGATCAGGGGTCTTCAAACTTTCTAAAAGGTTTGTTTACTGTCCAGGGGGGCCGGACTCTGGCCTTTTGGGAGTAGAAAAGGTCCCAACGGCAGTGGAAAAAAATAATGCCCCATCATTGGTGTCAGTAGGAGGAATTGTGCCACATGATTGGCATGAGTGTGAGGAATTGAGTCTCATCATTGGTGTCATTGGGAGAAATTGTGTCCCATCATTGGTGTAATTGAGCCCCATTGTTGGTGTCATTTGGAGAAATTGTGTCCCATCATTGGTCCTCATTGTTGGTGTCATTGGGAGAAATTGTGTCCCATCATTGGTGTAATTGAGCCCCATTGTTGGTGTCATTGGGAAAAATTGTGTCCCATCATTGGTCCTTATTGTTGGTGTAATTGGGAGGAATTGTGTCCCTTAATTGGTGTCATTTAGCCCCATGGTTGGTGTCATTGGGAGAAATTGTGTACCATCATTGGTCCTCATTGTTGGTGTAATTTGGAGAAATTGTGCCCCGTCATTGGTGTCATTTGGAGGAATTGAGTCTCATCATTGGTGTCATTGGGATAAATTGTGCCCCATCATTGGTGTCATTGAGCCCCATTGTTGGTGTCATTGGGAAAAATTGTGTCCCATCATTGGTCCTCATTGTTGGTGTAATTTGGATAAATTGTGCCCAGTCATTGGGATAAATTTGGCCCCATCATTGGTGTCATTGAGCCCCCATTGTTGGTGTCATTGGGAGAAATTGTGTCCCATTATTGGTCCTCATTGTTGGTATCATTGCAAGGAATTGTGTCCCATCATTGGTGTCATTGGGAGAAATTTTGCCCCATCATTGGTGTCATTGGGAGGAATAATGCCCCATCATTGGTGTCATTGGGAGGAAATGTGCCCCCTTCATTGGTGTCAGTGAGGGGAATTATGCCCCATTGTTAGTATCAGTTATTAAAAAGTACCCCAAGGGCCGGATAAAAGCAAACAAAGGGCCGCATCTGGCCCCCTGGCTGCAGTTTGGAGGCCTCTGACCTAGAAGATGCTGGACATCCTCCAGCCAGGAAATGAGGCGGGCTTTCTGATTTGTCGCAGCTTCTAATGCACATGGTGAGAAGCTCACAGTGTGCGGTGAAATCAGAGACATTTCAGTCCTGGAGAGGAGGCGGTACAACTGTGCAAGACTGAAGGGGGGGCTGCAGCTTAGATTTAAGACCCCTTTCAGGCTTTTCCATTCACTTCCCTTCCCAGAAACACAAGCAGGAAGTGAGAGAAAATTGCTCTAAAGTGAGGAGAATCCCCTCTTAGTTGTCAGCAGAATGGGTGTCCCCTTTGGCAGAATTCTCTCACTTCCTGTTGTGGTGACAGCTGTAAAATGTTGAGTTTCCCTTATGCCGCGTACACACGGTCGTTTTTTGCGATGAAAAAAAAACGACGGTTTTTAAAACGTCATTTAAATTGATGGTGTGTGGGCAAAACGTCGTTTTTTGTCTTCAAAAAAACGACCAAAAAAAAATTCCAACATGCTTGAATTTTTTGTGTCGTTTTTCAAAACGTCGTTTTTTGTTTCACAAAAAGTCACCATGTGTAGCAAAAACGTCTTTCAAAACGACGTTTTTCAACCCGCGCATGCCCAGAAGCTAGTTATGAAGCGAGCTTCAATGGAAAAGAGTGGTGAACGTAACCTCGCTTTTTGTGAAAAAAACGATGGTGTGTATGCAAAATTGTCTTTGAAAAGTGACGTTTCAAAAACGTCGTTTTTTACTTCACAGAAAACGTCGTTTTTTTTCATCGCAAAAAACGACCGTGTGTACGCGGCATTACTTTCTGTAGCAGAGACAATGATCCCCAAGGCAAATTGGGAGGCTAAATTCCCAAAGTGGGGACACAGACAGCGATAAAAACCTGACAGGGGCTCTAACCCTTCCCCACTCCATCCAGAATGAAAGAAAACTGTTTTGGATTTTCAGGTACTTGAAGAAAGTGCTGGTCCAGACTCCACTCATTGCTGCTCACTTAAAGTGGACCCTTCCAGTGAAGTGACTGGCCTCTGGTGATACACAGAGATCAATCAAATCCTCCTACATAAGTTGTACCTGTTTATCTGCAGTCTTCTCTTTGTTCAAAGTCCCAGAATTTTTAAAGCTTGTCTGAGCTGTCAGAAAAAAGGGGGCGGAGAGCTGAGGTTACACTTTGCAGAGATCAGTGAGAAGAGCTCTAAGAGCTGATTGGAGGGAAGGGACACACCACCCTCCTCACAGCACACAGGAACAGAGCTGAGGCTGTCAACCACAGGCTGTGTGCTGGAGATCTCTCCCCTGTTACCTTTTTTCTCTTGGTGTCAGGAAAACTTGTCAGAAGTGATTCATGCAGAGGAATGCAGCAGCAGACAGAAATGACACTTAGTGCTCTGGATTGAGACAAGTACACACTATAAAGGGAAATGCTTTAAGCCTAGTAGTCGTGTGGTCACATGATCGGAGCTGAAGACGAGCATCAGCCAATCTGATCCTCCGATAGAGATCACATGACAAAATGCCGGAGCTGTCGGTTAAGTAAGCAGCACTGGAGGGATCTATAAGCAGGAGGTATTTTCAGGCTGTATATTAATCACCACGGGACTGCAAACACGGCCGAAGTAATATTTGAGCGGAGTTCCCCTTTAAATGTATTTTAAAGTCACATTTTGATATCCGCGTCCCATAATGCCCTGCGCTCCAGATCTCACTTTGCGGGGGGGGGGGGTCATTCCTCTGAGCGGTGAGATTTTACTTTTTCCTGGATGAGCGCACGCCCGGGGTCTGCTGAAATTTTTTTATTTTTACTCGTTCACGCGGCTTCCCTTTTTGCAAGTTTTTTTTTTTCCCGGGATTACGCTGAATCGGCGTTTGTGGCAGCACAGCCGTATCCTGCGCGGTTTGTTTTTTCAGGCTGAAGATCCGAACCGTACAACCTAAACAGGAAACGCAGCGCTGAGCGTGCACACGTGCTGAAATCTATCCGGAGATTACCCTCCACCCCCCCTGGCCTGATTGCTTTGTTTGGACTTGGACACATGAATGTAAACAAATCCGGCGGGGGGGGGGACCTACGTACAAAAATGAGCGCATTGATTGCTCTACACGTATTACATATCGCCACAGTAGTGGCGGCTGGTGCTCAAATTTTTTGGGGGGGCAGCAAACAAACTGAAAAAAAACAAACATCAATTGCAGCCACTGTGCCCATCAAACGCAGCCACTGTACCCATAAATTGCCGCCACTGTGTAATTAAACGCAGCTACTGTACCCATTAACTGCTGCCACTGTGCCCATCAACTGCTGCCACTGTGCCCCATCAATTGCCACCACTGTGCCCATTATTTGGTGCTACTGTGCCCATCAATTGCTGCCACTGTGCCCCATCAATTGCCGCCACTGTGCCCATCATTTGCTGCTACAGTGCCCCATCAATTGCTACCAGTGTGCCCATCAATTGCGGCCACTATGCCCATCAATTGGCGCTACTGTGCCTTCAATTGGCACTACTTTGCCCCATGAATTGCTGCCGCTGTGCCCATGAATTGCTGCCACTGTGCCCATCAATTGCTGCTACTGTGCCCATCAATTGTTGCCACTGTGCCCCATCAATTGCTGCCACTGCCCCATCAATTGGCGCCACTGTGCCCATCATTTGCTGCTACTGTGCCCCATTAATTGCTACCAGTGTGCCCATAAATTGCTACCACTATGCACATCAATTGGCGCTACTGTGCCATATCAATTGCTGCCACTGTGCCCCATCAATTGCCACCAGTTGTGCCCCATCAATTGCCACTACTGTGACCCATCAATTGCCGCTACTGTGCCCCATCAAATGCTGACAGTGTGCCCCACCTCCCGGCACTTACCTGTCTCGGGTCACGGCACTGTCTGCTATGATTGGATGCCTGAGCAGAGGGGTTAAGTCTCCTTTTTCCTGTATTGGGTCCATTGTTCTACCAGCCACTTAAAGTGAAGGAAACTTTGATGGCCATCGTTTGGGTTACTGCAGATTTCAGTTTCGATATGCAGTATCCTGGTCTGTTAGTCAGGGTAGGAGGTTGTGATGGGTGGGGCAGATCAGTAGTCTCTTGGCCTGTCAGTCAAGCTATGAGGTAATGGTAGTGTCAGGAACTATTAGGATAAGTACTCACCGAGGCCGAGATGCCGAGGGCGGCTGCCTTTGCGGCTCTGTGCACTTCACCCCCTGGAGGTGGAGACAGCGGGGAAGGGCACAAAGGGGCACCGGCTACCAGCGGAAGGTGTTGTGCTGATAGGAGATCTCTGAAGGCTTGGCTTCCGATCACAGGACAGGATCACAGCGGGTGTGGATAGTAATTCTAGGAGCAATAAAGTTTGCCAGGCAGAGAGAGTCAAGACGGTAAGCAGGTCCGAGATGCAGGCCAATGGTTCAGGGATTGGAGAAGGCAGGAGGTCCGAGGTGCAAGCCGGAGGTCAAGGGGGTACAGACAGCAGCAGAAACGATGAGACGAGCCGAGGGTCAAGTGCAGGAGAAGGCGTAGAGAAGTCAGGTCCGATCCGGGTCAATAGGTCACAAGCTTTCAGATAAACAAGGCACTAAGCAGGATAGCTGACAACAAACCAGCAACCCGCCATGCGTCTGGGGCTGGTTTAAATAGGCCGGGCTGGAACTTGATTGGTGGACGTGCGCGTGGATGCGCGCGCAGACGTACGCGCGCGTGTGCGCGCAGGTACGCGCGTGTGTGCGCGCCCACGTACGCGCCGTGACGCAGAACCATGCTGGAACGCAGAGGCGCGCATGCGCGCGCCGCGCACGGGCACGGGCATGCGTCGTGGCGCGGATCGGCCGCTGGAGCCACTGATACCCTGACAGTGCCCCCCCCCAAGGGGCGGACTCCGGACGCCCAAGCTGGACATCAGTTCAGGGTGGTCTTGATGGAAGGCTCGAATTAGCCGAGGAGCGTGTAAGTTCCTTGATGGTTCCCATGAATTATCTTCCGGGGGGTACCCCTTCCACTTGACCAGGTATTGCAGCTGTCTTCCTCTCTTTCTACAGCCCAGAATGGCCTCAACTTCGAATTCTACTTCCCCTTCGACTTCCACTGGTGATGGCGGGGATTCCTCCCTCTCTGGGAAGGACTCAGGGACGACAGGCTTCAGTAAGGAGACATGAAAGACAGGATGGATTTTGTAGGAATTAGGCAGAGCTAATTCGAAAGCTACATCATTGATCTTTCGTTTGACTTGGAAAGGTCCGATGAACCTTGGCCCTAACTTCCGGGAAGGTATGTTTAACTTGAGATTTGCGGCTGACAGCCATACTTTTTCCCCAATTTCAAAGATCGGGCTTTCCTTTTTCTTCTTGTCAAAAAAAAATTTGTGATCCTCCTGGGCTTGTCGCATCATTTCCTGGAGTTTCTTAAAGTTCAGTTGAATAGAAGTTACTTGCTCCTGAACGGCTGGAACCGACGTCTCCGGAATAGAGCTAGGCAGGAATGAGGGGTGAAACCCGAAGTTTGACCAGAAGGGGGTTTGGTTGGTTGTGGAATGAATGGAATTGTTGTATGCAAATTCCGCGGACGGAAGTAGTGAAGACCAGTCGTCCTGGGAGGTTGAACAGAAGCAGCGGAGGTATTGCTCCAAGGTCTGGTTCGTCCTTTCGGTTTGACCATTACTCCGTGGGTGATAGGCTGATGAAAGACAAATTTTGATATTGAGAGATTTGCAAAGCTCTTTCCAGAATTTGGAAGTAAATTGTGCGCCTCTGTCAGTGACGATACTTTTGGGGGTCCCGTGAAGCCGGACTATCTCCTTGAGGAAAACTTTAGCTGTCTCTGTAGCGGTGGGGGTGCCCACCATGGGTAGGAAGTGCGCCATCTTGGAAAGGCGGTCGATGACTACAAAAATTGAGGTAAAACCCCCAGAAGGGGGAAGATCTACAATAAAGTCCATGGAGACTTCTGACCAAGGTCGTTCGGGAATGGGCAGAGGCTTGAGCAACCCCCAACCCCTTGTACTAGGTCCTTTGTTGCGTTGACAACGAACACATGCAGACACATAGGCTTTACAATCCTGCTTCCAGTTTGGCCACCAGAAGGTGCGGGAGATCAATTCCGTGGTCTTTCGGACTCCAAAATGGCCCGCCAGCTTGTGATCGTGGAAGGTACTCAGAACTAGGTGCCGGGTTTCCACAGGAACGAAAATCTTGTCTCGAGACCAAAGCAGCTCGTCCCGTCTTTCAAGAGAGAGAGAGCTTTGGTTGGGACAGTGCCTGGATGCGGTCTTAATAGAGGTTAGGAGATCCAGTTGCGGGAGTAATAGGAAGTTCTGGGAAGATAGGATGGTGCCAGGTTCAGATGCTTCGGGGGACTCCAAGTACATTCTGGAAAGGGCATCTGCCTTCCCATTCTTGGAGCCGGGCCTATAGGATATAAGAAAATTGAATCGGGTGAAGAAAAGAGCCCAACGGGCTTGTCTGGGTCTTAGCCGTTTTGCAGATCGCAGATATTCTAGGTTTTTGTGATCCGTGAAGATCATAATAGGGTGGAGTGCCCCTTCCAACAAATATCTCCAGTCTTCTAGGGCGAATTTAATCGCTAACAACTCTCTGTCACCGACATCGTAATTCCTTTCTGGCGGATTTAATTTTCGAGAGGCAAAAGCCACTGGATGCAACAGGGCCTTTAGTCCATATCTTTGGGATAGGATTGCTCCCACAGCTGTCTCGGAGGCGTCCACCTCAAGTATGAAGGGTAGTGCCGGGTCGGGGTGGCGTAGAATGGGTGCTGAGGTGAACATTGACTTAAGCTTAAGGAAGGCTTCTTGGGCCTCCTGAGACCACACAAAACGGTTGCCTTGACGAGTGAGCCTGGTAATGGGTGCAACGATGGCGGAAAACCCAATGATAAAGCGTCTATAAAAGTTAGCGAAACCAATAAAACGTTGTACTCCCTTCCTGTCTCGGGGAGCTGGCCAGTCTTGAATGGCTTGGACTTTTTGTGGGTCCATGGCGACTCCAGACGTGGAAATGATGAACCCGAGGAATTGTACTGTACTCTTTTCAAATTCACACTTCTCGGCTTTCAGATACAACTTATGGAGCCTGAGGGTAGTGAGAACTATCTTGACATGTTCCTGATGAAGCTCAATAGAAGTGGAAAAAATAAGAATATCGTCCAAATAGACCACCAAAAAGTCATCCAAGTACTTCCGAAAGATGTCGTTGACAAAATGTTGGAAAGTGGCTGGGGCGTTGCACAGACCAAACGGCATTACGAGATACTCAAAGTGTCCAAACCTGGATCTAAATGCTGTCTTCCACTCATCCCCTGCTCTAATTCGGACAAGGTTGTAAGCTCCCCGGAGATCTAATTTGGAGAAGATCTTAGCAGACCGGAAACGTTGGAAGAGCTCGGGAATGAGAGGTAGTGGGTATCTATTTTTGACCGTAATTTTGTTTAATTCCCTGTAGTCTATGCAGGGTCTGAGGGAGCCGTCTTTTTTTCCCACGAAGAAGATCCCCGCTCCCGCAGGGGAGGAGGAAGGGCGAATAAATTGTTTTTCAAGGTTCTCGTCGATGTAGGCCTTGAGGGCCTTCAGTTCAGTCTCTGATAGGGGAAAAATACGGCCAAACGGGATTTCTGCACCGGGGAGCAGGTCTATAGGACAATCATAAGGCCTGTGAGGTGGCAGGCGGTTGGCCTGTTGTTTGTCAAAGACGTCTGTGAATTCCCGGTATGCTGGAGGGACATTTTGAAGATTCTCTGCTGTGGTGGTAACGGTGGAACAGACGGTGGTAGCCGGTGCAAGGCAATGTACAGAGCAATGGGAAGAAATAAAGCTGACTTCTTTGCTTCCCCAGTCAATATGTGGTTGGTGTGTGTACAGCCAGGGAAGGCCCAAAATAATAGGGAACATCGGAGATGAAATTAAGTCCAACTGTAGGAGCTCCTGGTGTCCAGAATCTGTAATGGCCACGACAGGGTCAGTCTGCTGTGTGACTAGTCCTGAACGAGGGAGAGAGCCGTCCGCCAGGCGTACTTGTAGATGAGGATTCTTCGGGTGAAGGGGAAAATGTAGTTTCAGGGCTAGGGCAGAGTCCACGAAGCTACTGCAGGCACCAGAGTCAATGATTGCTGGTAAGCGAATCACCCCTTCCGGTAGCTGTAGAGAGAGGAAAAGAGTAAGGTAAGACTGTGGAGCGCTGACGACACGGCAATCTGAGGTGGGTCTGGGTGCGCACTTACTGGGTCTCACCGGACAGGTGCGAAGAAAGTGGCCGGAGGCACCGCAGTACAGGCATAGGTTGGCTTGACGCCTGCGTTGTCTTTCTTCTGGAGTGAGAGGAGAGCGGACCAGCCCAAGCTGCATGGGTTCTGGGTCGGGAACCGGGTTGGAGGACACTGGAGGTAATGAGTACGTAGGAGCTGGTCTCGGAGGAAGCCAGGTTGGACGAAGCGTGTGGAGGCGCTCGGAGCGCCGTTCTCGTAGCCGTCTGTCCAATTGGGTTGCGGCCTGAATTAAGTCCTCCAGGGTAGCAGAAGGTTCAGTTCTGGCTAGCTCGTCTTTGAGCGCTTCTGAAAGTCCCTGCCGGAACTGATACTTAAGAGCTGCTTCATTCCAGCCGGTGTCGGCTGACCATTTCCGAAACTCGGCTGTGTAGTCCTCCACTGGTCTCCTACCCTGGCTGAGGCTGTGAAGGATGGTCTCAGCTGTCGCTGTACGTTGTGGATCATCGTAAAGTCTGGCCATTTGCTCAAAGAAAGTGTCAAGTGTGTCCAGCACCGGACTTCTCTGTTCCATGAGACCATGTGCCCATGCCTGGGGTTCTTCAGAGAGGAGGGAGATAACGAAGCCAACTTTTACTGCTTCTGAAAAGAATGTTCTGGGCTGCAGCGCGAGGTATAGAGAACAGGCGTTTTTGAATGCACGATACTTCCTGCGATCGCCTGTGAATCGCTCGGGAGTCGGGACTCTGGGCTCAGGGTGAGTCACTACCACAGCTGGGTTAGCCGAAGCCTGTGGGGCTATAGTCTCTGTAGGAGGCGCTGTGGTTGGAGCCGAGGGGCCAGGTTGTCCGGTAAGCTGCTGAAGACGGCCGTCAATTTGGAGGTACCCATCCTGCAACTTCTGCACGGCGTCCGTAAGAGCCGAGACCTGCTGACATAAGGTCTCAAAAGGCGAGCGCACCCTGTCGGCCTCTGACATCTGGCTGGTTTGTACTGTCAGGAACTATTAGGATAAGTACTCACCGAGGCCGAGATGCCGAGGGCGGCTGCCTTTGCGGCTCTGTGCACTTCACCCCCTGGAGGTGGAGACAGCGGGGAAGGGCACAAAGGGGCACCGGCTACCAGCGGAAGGTGTTGTGCTGATAGGAGATCTCTGAAGGCTTGGCTTCCGATCACAGGACAGGATCACAGCGGGTGTGGATAGTAATTCTAGGAGCAATAAAGTTTGCCAGGCAGAGAGTCAGTTCAGGTCAAGACGGTAAGCAGGTCCGAGATGCAGGCCAATGGTTCAGGGATTGGAGAAGGCAGGAGGTCCGAGGTGCAAGCCGGAGGTCAAGGGGGTACAGACAGCAGCAGAAACGATGAGACGAGCCGAGGGTCAAGTGCAGGAGAAGGCGTAGAGAAGTCAGGTCCGATCCGGGTCAATAGGTCACAAGCTTTCAGATAAACAAGGCACTAAGCAGGATAGCTGACAACAAACCAGCAACCCGCCATGCGTCTGGGGCTGGTTTAAATAGGCCGGGCTGGAACTTGATTGGTGGACGTGCGCGTGGATGCGCGCGCAGACGTACGCGCGCGTGTGCGCGCCCACGTACGCGCCGTGACGCAGAACCATGCTGGAACGCAGAGGCGCGCATGCGCGCACCGCGCACGGGCACGGGCATGCGTCGTGGCGCGGATCGGCCGCTGGAGCCACTGATACCCTGACAGGTAGGGGGGGACATTAGTCTCCTAGCCTTGTCAGTCAAGCTATGACATCATGGTGGGTGAGTCGGATCAGGGGTCTCTGGGCCTGGTCAGTCAATGTATGATGTCATGGTGAGTGAGTCGGATCAGGGGTCTCTGAGCCTGGTCAGTCAAGATATGATGTCATGGTGGGTGAGTCGGATCAGGGGTCTCTGGGCCTGGTCAGTCAGGGTATGATGTCATGGTGAGTGAGTCGGATCAGGTGTCTCTGAGCCTGGTCAGTCAAGATATGATGTCATGGTGGGTGAGTCGGATCAGGGGTCTCTGGGCCTGGTCAGTCAAGATATGATGCATTGGTGGGTGAGTCGGATCAGGGGTCTCTTGGCCTGGTCAGTCAAGGTATGATGTCATGGTGGGTGAGTCGGATCAGGGGTCTCTGGGCCTGGTCAGTCAAGATATGATGTCATGGTGGGTGAGTCGGATCAGGGGTCTCTTGGCCTGGTCAGTCAAGGTATGATGTCATGGTGGGTGAGTCGGATCAGGGGTCTCTGGGCCTGGTCAGTCAAGGTTTGATGTCATGGTGGGGGAGAGAGATCAGCAGCCTCCTGGTCTGTCATTCAAGATTTAGTGTCATGATGGGAGTGACGGATCTGGAGTCTCTGGGCCTGGTCAGTCAAGGTATGATGTCATTGGTGGGTGGGACAGATATGGAGTCTGCTGCCCTCAGTCAGTTATGATGTCAAGGTGGGTGAGACAGATCACATCAGTAATCTTCTGGCCTGTCAGATCTGGAATCTCTGCGCCTGGTCAGTCAAGGTATGACATCATGGTGGGTGGGACGGATCAGGAATGTCCTGGCCTGCAAGTCAAGCTATGATGTCATGGTGGATGGGATACATCAGGAGTTTCCTGGTCTTTCACTCAAGGAATGATGTCATTGTGGGTGGGACAACAAGAGTCTCCTAGCCTTGTCAGTCAAGATATGATGTCATGGTGGTCAAGACAGATCAGGAGTCTTCTGACCTGCCAGTCAAGCTATGATGTCATGGTGGATAGGATAGATCAGGAGTCTGCTGGTCTTTCACAGAAAGAAGAAAAGAGGGGCGCACCAGCCTAGTGTGTTACCGTTATATTAGTTTAATAAAATACAAATGTTTAGAAAACATACTCACAAAGAATAATAGGCTTATCGAAAAACGCTGTAGTGGATACCCTCAAACTACACTCCAACAGGGGGATTGAGAGTAGATCACTGCCCGCTGACACGTTTCGAGGCACCAAAGACCTCTTCATCAGACCACAGACCACTACTGGTCTTTCACTCAAGGAATGTTGTTATTGTGGGTGGGACATGAGTCTCCTAGTCTTGTCAGTCAAGGTATGATGTCATGATGGTCAAGACAGATCAGGAGTCTCCTGGCCTGCCTTTCAAGGTATGATGTCATGATGGGTAGGACAGATCAGGAGTCTCCTGGCTTGTCAGTCAAGGTATGATGTGATGTTTCGGTGAGTGGGACAGATTGGGAATCTCCTTGCCTGTCAATCAGGATATAATGTCATGGCAGGCAGGTCAGATTAGTAGTCTCTTGGCATGTCAGACAAGAAAAATGATGTCATGGTGTGTGGGACAGATCTGAAGCCTCCTGAATTGTCAAGGTATGATGTCATGGTGGGCAGGACAGATCAGTGGTCTCTTGGCCTATCAGCTAAGGTATGATGTCATGGGGGGTGGTGCTGCAAATCTGGACCCTGACAATAGGCATTGAGAGTGAGTGGATAGGCTGGCCATCTGAGATTCCTGGGTCCTCCGACTACAGCGAGGTGCAACACCGCCGATGTTATAAATAAACTATGACGGGGAAGTTGACCTGTCAGTGATCCGGGCCCCTAAGGTGCACAGGGGCCACTGGTCTTGCATGATATGGGTACATTGAGCCTTGGTAATGCTGCTTTCAGTAACATTGATGAGCAGCTGATGCTTTGATTGCAGTAAGAAGACCATATCTGGTAAATAATGAAGATGAGAAATTTCTGCTCGGGCAGCTCTCTAGTGTGCAATACAGGAAGGAGATCCATGGTACTGGATACAGCTGCGGAGCAGATCCAAGATGTCGGCGCAACCCCCCTCCCCCCAACACCGAGGTGTGTAATCTGAGAGTTGTGTGCTCAGTGAGGGCTCAGGTCACGAGAAGGAGCCGTACAGTGTATGGACGTGGTCGGGGGATTTCCCTGTGTTCGGACTGAGTCCATGGAATGACATCTGGCTCTCTGAGTCACCGCTGGCTTCGCCGCACATGGAAATGTTTTAGTCTCTCGGCGTACTGTACGGAAACCATGTGGAGCCGCAGATGACTTGACTTTGATCAGCACTTTGGATATTTTCCTCGGTCACCGATCGCTCTGTGCATCTGGAATACATAGTGGGTTTTGTCCGCAATTGTAAAGCCCCACTCCAGGCAGAAAATAAGAAATGACTCTTGCAGTGTGCCCCACTGCCCCTCCCCCAACCCCACATTGCAAGGGTTAAATGCTTGTTAGATCTCGGGGCAGAGTAAGCTATTCCTCGCTCTGGCAAGGCGGACGGTCCTCCAAAACCTCTTCTCAATACTGTTCTGGCCAATGGTCACACTGTGATGTCATCTTCTACAATGCAGTACCAACAGCCCTGCATTATAGGTAATATACCGATCCGGGTAGCAATCCAGGGAACCCGCCTCCCCTGCACCAGGTGGGTGCTGGCTCTGTATGCAAGATACAAGCAAACGAAAAAAGGATCTGGATAGCCGTGCTCTATGACTAAGCACTGGTAAAGAGGTGTGAAACGCGTCAGTTTCATCTGTGATTCTATATGCTGTTTGCTTTCCATTCAATAAAGACATCACTTGGAGTGCGGCTATCTGGATCTTTAGCCCTGCAATGTACATGAGGATAATGAGCCCCTTCCAACCAGAGGGTGCCGCAGTGAGGAATAAGGCAAGTATTCTAGGATATTACTCATCCCCTAGACCAGCGGTTCTCAACCACTGAGCCATGGCCCGTTTCTGAGCTGCAGCCTCCCCTTTCTCAGGTCTCCAGCCAGCTACAAATCATTTAACCTCCCACTAGTGCAGGGGTGTCAAACTCAATTTCATCGTGGGCCCCATCAGCATTATGATTGCCCTCAAAAGGGCCGGTTGTATCTGTCTGCTGGGTTTGCTCGCGTGTACACACGAGCAAACCAAAATCCCCGCCAGCAGACGGCGCGCTGACGTGTCGGTGACGTGGCGGTGTCGTTGACGCCGCCACGTCACCGCACCAGGAAGTAAAACACTTCCGCGCATGCGCCGAATCCATTCGGCGGCGGTGCGGCGGCGGTGTGGGACGACATGTCTGCTGGTAAGTGTACTAACCAGCAGACATGTCGGGCGGACGGATTCCCACCCGATAGATTTCAAAGCATGCTTTGAAATCTGTCGGGTGGCCAAATCCGTCGGCTCGGCCGTACACACGATCGAATCTGTCTGCTGAAACGGTCCAGCAGACCGTTTCCAGCGGACAGATTTGATCGTGTGTACAAAGCCTAAGATTAGATGTCCAGCGCATCCTCTCCCCTTACATTAGATGTCAAGAGCCACCCCACCATCAGACGTTGAGTTCCCCACTCTCCCTTACATCACAGTGTACCCCCTCTTCCTTATGCTGCTGCTGGGAAGAAGCTGGATGCATTGCTCGAAAGCAGAAAGAAAGGGTCTGAAGGAGGACCAGAGGAGGGCTGTATCTCTCCTGCAGCTGCAGGAGAGGTGCGAGGGCCACATGAAATGGCATGGAGGGCCAGATTCGGCCCGCAGGCCTTGTGTTTGACACCTGTGCACTAGTGCCTCCCAAAGGTGGGACGGAAGGCCCAGGGAGGGGGGATGTGTCCCTGCCGATCCTTTAGGATAACAGCCCAGCGACTTTTAGCCATGTTATCACTAAAAAGCCAACCGTTTGCTCTAAAAAATGGTACCGGGATGATGCCTGCAGCTGCAGGTATCACCACAGTTTAACCTCTTCAAGCCATGAACGTAAATTTGCGTACGGTCGGTGTGAAGGGGTTATTGGGAAAATATAAAAAAGCACTCACAAAGATAAAATAGAGCTGGGACAGAGATCAGACACACAGAGGATGCCTTGCCTTGGTCACCGGCAAGGGAAGGGAGCGGCGGTGGATTGGAAGCAGGGAACCACTGTCGCTGGAAAGCCAAAGCCATGGATGGAACACAAGAAGCAGGGTTGCTTTGAAACGCATTCCAGTTCTAGCTCCAGCATTTTCCTACTACATAAGGTGGCTTCATTCCCTGGGCCTTGTGTTCCATCCATTGCTTTGGCTTTCCAGTAACAGCGGTTCCCTTCTTCCAATCCACCTCCGCTCCCTTGCCGGTGGCCAAGGCATCCTGATTGCGTGTCTGATCTCTGTCCCAGAGGCTTCCTGACTGTCATGCTGAGCTCTATGTTACCTTTGTGAGTGCTTTTTTATCATTTCTATTAAAATTACACTTTACATGCTACACTGTTACTAAAGGCAAATCCACTTTGCACTACAAGTGCACTTGGAAGTGCAGTCGCTGTAGATCTGAGGGGGGCATGCAAGGGAAATTAAAAACAGCATTTTTGCTTGCACGTGATTGGATGATAAAATCAGCAGAGCTTCCCCTCAGATTTACAGCGGCTGCAATTCCAAGTGCACTTGTAGTACAAAGGGATTTGCCTTTAGCAAATCAACCCCTGTGGTTGTTCGGCTTCACTCCTTCTCCCAACTTTTTGTCTCCCACAGCCACACAGCACACCCATGCCGGAATGAAGCAGCACTTCCAGGGTTAGATTAACTACTTAAGGACGGAGCCTCTTTTTTAGACTCAGTGTTTACAAGTTAAAAACATTTTTTTTTGCAAAAAAATTACTTAGAACCCCCAAACATTATACTTTTTTTTTTCTCTAACATCCTAGAGAATAAAATGGCGGTCATTGCAATACTTTTTGTCACGCCGTATTTGCACAGCGTTCTTACAAGCGCACTTTTTTGGGGAAAAAATACACGTTTTTGAATGAAAAAAATAAGACAACAGTAAAAAGATAATGTTACGCCAAGTAAATAGATACCCAACATGTCACATTTCAAAATTGTGGCCACTCGTGGAATAGCGCCAAACTTTTACCCTTAAAAATCGCCATAGGCGACGGTTAAAAAATTCTACGGGTTGCATGTTTTGAGTTATAGTGGGGGTCTAGGGCTAGAATCATTGCTCTCACTCTACCGATCACAGCAGAGGTCTAGGGCTAGAATCATTGCTCTCACTCTACCGATCACAGTGGAGGTCTAGGGCTAGAATTATTGCTCTCACTCTACCGATCACAGCAGAGGTCTAGGGCTAGAATCATTGCTCTCACTCTACCGATCACAGTGGAGGTCTAGGGCTAGAATTATTGCTCTCACTCTACCGATCACAGCAGAGGTCTAGGGCTAGAATCATTGCTCTCACTCTACCGATCACAGTGGAGG
Source organism: Rana kukunoris (assembly GCA_029574335.1). Classification (NCBI taxonomy): domain Eukaryota; kingdom Metazoa; phylum Chordata; class Amphibia; order Anura; family Ranidae; genus Rana; species Rana kukunoris. The sequence goes on from CM056059.1 coordinate 313,509,144, forward strand.
TCTAGGGCTAGAATTATTGCTCTCACTCTACCGATCACAGTGGAGGTCTAGGGCTAGAATTATTGCTCTCACTCTACCGATCACAGTGGAGGTCTAGGGCTAGAATCATTACTCTCACTCTACCGATCACAGTGGAGGTCTAGGGCTAGAATCATTGCTCTCACTCTACCGATCACAGAGGAGGTCTAGGGCTAGAATTATTGCTCTCACTCTACCGATCACAGTGGAGGTCGAGGGCTAGAATCAATGCTCTCACTCTACCGATCACAGAGGAGGTCTAGGACTAGAATTATTGCTCTCACTCTACCGATCACAGTGGAGGTCGAGGGCTAGAATCAATGCTCTCACTCTACCGATCACAGAGAAAATCTAGGGCTAGAATTATTGCTCTCACTCTACCGATCGCGGCGATACCTCACATGTGTCGTTTGAACACTGTTTTCAATAGCGGGCGCTGCTCTCGTATGCGTTCGCTCCTGCACGCAAGCTCATTTCATTAATTTTATTGATTTTGACACAGTTTAAAAAATAAATAAAAAATCTTCCTCTCCTCTCCACCGTTCTCTTCCCTCCCTCTATTTCTCATAATTTTAAATATGACAATTATACTTTTATTTCATATATTCTGAATTTTACTTCACAACGTTTACAAATTAATAATTCAGTAACCAACTTTACATTTTATGTTTACTTTGGCTTTATGCTATGAGTATTTATATTGTCAATGTTATTTTCTCATATGTAATGATATGATTCTGTTCATAAATATTGCTCTATTGTATTTTCATTTGTTTACATATGTGATATGTTATTTACTCCGAAATACCAATAAAATCTTTTAAACCAAAAAATAAATAAAAAAATTGGGTCACTTTTATCCCTATTACAAGGAATGTAAACATCCCTTGTAATAGGAAAAACGCATTACAGGTCCTCTTGAGTATGAGATCTGGGGTCAAAAATACCTCAGATCTAATATTTGGACTTAAAGCGACACTAAACACAGGATTTTTTTTTTTTTAAAAAACAACAAACATGCTATGCCTCCACTGTGCAGTTCATTTTGCACAGAGTGGCCCGGAAAGCTGTCTTCTGGGGTCCCATGGCGGCTGTCTGGGCTCCTCCACGCAAAAGCTTTCTATCTTCATGCGAGGGCGCTCGCACGGTGGAAAGCTTTTGCGAGCGCGCTCCCGTAGCCGACTGTATCACTCGGCTCCGCCCCCTGGCGCGCCACGTCATCCGCTGTGATTGACAGCAGCGCCAGCCAATGGCTGCGCTGCTATCAATCCGCCCAGCCTAGCCAATCAACGGCCAGGCTGGGAACCGAAGAGGATGACGTGGACGCGCCCGGGAGATTCGAACGGTAAGGTAAGTATAACGGGGACTCGGGGGGGGGGGGGGGGGGGCGGTGCTGTGAGATGTTTTTTTACCTTAATGCATAGGATGCATTAAGGTAAAAAAACTTTTACCTTTACAACCCCTTTAAAAGCAATAAAATAAAATAAATTGATAATTTGAATTTTTTTTTAAAAAAAGGCCCTTTTAAGAGCTATGGGCAGAAGAGATGTTTGGATGTCGCTTCCACACTGCTATGGTATGGAGACAGGTGGGGGCCATCTTGCCCTCACTCGTCTCTATACCACTGGCGCGACAGGACCCGATCACCTCCGCCGCTACTGACGGCTCCGCCGATAATGGTGATCTTGCTGCAAATCCACCGCAGAGACCACTATTATCGTAATCAGGACCGCCCGCCAGAATTCCCTCTTCTAGGTGTATCGCTAGAGGTCTCCTTTAATTCTTGCACCTGTATGCATGCCAGTGGCTTCCTGAACAGTAACAATATTTATTTTTGAATTTTTTTTTACAGGAAGATTTTCTTGTTGCCGTTAATACGGCGTTGTCTTATTAATTTATTATCAGTGTGTTGTGTGGTGTCGTACAGTCTGTCTGTTGTTTGTCGATGGATCGAGAGCCTCCAGCCGCTCCTTCCTGCCCTGCTCTGGGCTGTCCTAAGTAAACAATCAGACAGAGAGCCGAGTGTTCCTCCCTCCGCCGCCGTCCCTCATACTCTTCATGTCCCATATTCCCCCAGCTGTGTGTAAATTCCTTCTGAATGATTGATGTGTCGAGACTGGCCTGGGGTTTGGGGGGTTGGGGGGGGGGGGTTCGCCAAGAGACCCCGACTCCCCCCACCGGACCAGGAATAGAGAAAATGTCTGGAGAGTAATCCTTTCCATTTGTCTCCTTTCTAGTGAATGTTGAGAAGATTGAAATTAAAGTCTTGCCGCATAAGAAGAAGGAGAAGAACGCAGACTGTTGTTTTGAGGTATCAATGTGCTGAATAAACATTTCTCTGTCGGATCCGTTTACATCAGTCTCTTCACCAGAGGAGCTTACACTCTAATGTCCCCCACAATCTCACATTATTATTATTATACATTTATATAGCTCTGACATATACCGCAGTGCTGTACAAACAAGACTGAGCCAGTCACATAAGCCTCTGCACCACAGGAGCTTACACTCTAATGTCCCCCACAATCAAACACTATTATTACTATTTTTATAGCTCCGACATATACCGCAGTACTGTACAAAAAAGTCACATCAGCCTCTGCACCACATATCTTGTGACAGAGCAGAGATCCTGCAGGGTACTACCCCACAGTCACACGTTATTATTATACATTTATATAGCTCTGACATATACCACAGCGCTGTACAGAGAACACTGAGCCAGTCACACCAGTCTATGTATCAGAGGAGCTTACACTCTAATGTCCCCTACCCCCACAGGCACACACTATTATTATTATACATTTATATAGCTCTGACATATACCACAGTGCTGTACAAAGAAGTCACATCAGCCTCTGCACCAGAGGAGCTTACACTCTAATGTCCCCTACCCCCACAGGCACACACTATTATTATTATACATTTATATAGCTCTGACATATACCACAGTGCTGTACAAAGAAGTCACATCAGCCTCTGCACCAGAGGAGCTTACACTCTAATGTCCCCTACCCCCACAGGCACACACTATTATTATTTTATACATTTATATAGCTCTGACATATACCACAGTGCTGTACAAAGAAGTCACATCAGCCTCTGCACCAGAGGAGCTTACACTCTAATGTCCCCTACCCCCACAGGCACACACTATTATTATTATACATTTATATAGCTCTGACACATACCACAGTGCTGTACAAAGAAGTCACATCAGCCTCTGCACCAGAGGAGCTTGCACTCTAATTTCCTCTCACAGCCAGGCCCCGTACACACGACCGAGCTTCTCGGCAGAATCCAGCAAGAAGCTCGCTGGGATCCATATTCTGCCGAGAAGCTCGATCGTGTGTACGTTTTCGCCGAGCAAACTGACGATCGAGGCGTCGAGCCAAAATAGAGAGCAGGTTCTCTATTTCCTCGACAGGCCATCGGGACTAATGGCTCGACGCCTTTTTCGACAGCCTGGTCGACGAACTCGCCGGCGGGCCGAGAACCTCGTCGGGCGGAACGATGGGTTTAACCCGATGAGATTCTCGGGCATGTGTACGTGGCCTAACACACTAATATTATATATTTATATAGTACTGACATATTCCATGGTGCTGTAGAGAGAACACTGAGCCAATTGCATCTGTTTCTGCACCAGAAGAGCTTACACTCTAATGTCCCCACTACACTTGTTCAGGGGCAGGGCTATGACACTCTGTACTCACAGTTTGTCCTCAGTCTTCTGGTTTGGGTGACACTGGGCATCATCCATCCTGGAAGACTGTTGGCAGAGCAGGGGTACTGCGGGGTACTACCCTACAGTCACACGCTATTATTATACATTTATACAGTTCTGACACATACCGCAGAGCTGTACAAAGACTGAGCAAGTCACATCAGTCTCTGTACCAGAGGAGCTTACACTCTAATGTCCCCCACAATCACACACTATTATTATACATTTATATAGCTCTGACATATACCGCAGTGCTGTACAGGGAACACTGAACCAGTCACATCAGTCTCTGCACCAGAGGAGCTTACACTCTAATGTCCTCTCACATTAACACACTATAATTATTATACATTGATATAGTCCTGATATATACTGCAGTGCTGTAGAGAGAACACTGAGACAATTGCATCAGTTTCTGCACCAGAGGAGCTTACACTCTAATGTCCCCACTACACTGTAAGTGAAAGTGCCTTTGCTCATGGGGCGGGACACCCTGTACTCACAGTCTGCCCTCAGTCCTCTGGGTTGGCTCACACTGGGCATTATCATCCATCCTGGAAGACTAAGGACATCTTGTGGCAGAGCACAGGTACTGCGGGGTACTCTGACATTGAGCTTTAGGTTTACTTAGTGTGTACCAGGTGCACGCACAGGGATCGCACACGCCTAGTTCTGTCAACAGACCAACATTTCAAGTATTTTCAACAAATCCAGGCTTGTATAAATCTGGTGATTGATCTGAACGTGTTTGCTCAGCATAACCCCCCCCCCCCCCCCCCGGCCCTCCAGGGCAGCTTCTTGTTTTAGTGATTAGGTTGGTGTTAGCAGAGGGGGTCGCTGACCCTTCCATCGCAGGGACTCGGGGAGGAAAGCCTTCCTTGTTATTTAACCTTGACCGACTAATCGGGGGGTGGGGGGACATTCTATGTGGATGAGCTGCATTCTGTATTGAACACTATAACACATTTATAGTCCAAAAATACGTCTTTCACGTTGTCATTATGGGGGATTGTTTGTAGAATTTTGAAGAGAATAATGAATTTAATCAATTTTGGAATAAGGCTGGAATGTGGAAAAAGTGAAGCGCTGTGAATACTTTCCAGATGCACCGTATGTGGTATTGTTGCAATCGTCAGGAGCAAGAGAATTTATTTTGGGTTGTTCTTTGGTGGTAGGTTATGGTAGTAACAAGAAATATACAACTGAATTTAAAAAGATTAATTATTTTTTACAATTTTGGGCCTGTTTTTCTTTGGTAAAAAAAAAATAAAAATAAAAAAAATCAGGAGAAATCCTTAACTACCAAATGAAAGCTTTGGGAAAAAAAACGCGGTATAATCCACCTGGATGCACAAAGTAGATGTGATGATATGTACGGATTTACTAACACAAATCAAAATGACTGAATTGTGCTTAGGCGTTGTAGATTTTTTTTACCCTTAGGCGTGAAGGGTTTAAAGGAATAAAAAACAATGTAGAAAATGTAACATTCCCCCCCCCTTCATCAGGGAGATGTGAATACAGAGGGATCCCAAAGGAGAGTTTTAACCACTTAAGACTCGGACCATTATGCAGGTTAAGGACCTTGCCCCTTTTTGCGATTCGGCACTGCATCGCTATAACTGACAATTGCGCGGTCGTGCGACGTGGCTCCCAAACAAAACTGGCGTCTTTTTTCCCCCACAAATAGAGCTTTCTTTTGGTGGCATTTTATCACCTCTGCTGTTTTTATTTTTTTGCGCTATAAACAAACATACAGCGACAATTTTGAAAAAAAAGCAATATTTTTTACTTTTTGCTAAATAAATATCCCCAAAAAAGATATAAAAAAACATTTTTTTCCTCCGTTTAGGCCGGTACGTATTCTTCTACATATTTTGGGTAAAAAAAAAATTGCAATAAGCGTTTATCGATTGGTTTGCACAAAATTTATAGCGTCTACAAAATATGGGATAGTTTTATGGCATTTTTATTAATATTTTTTTTTCTACTACTAATGACCGCCATTAGTAGTAGAAAAAAAATTATTAATAAAAATGCCATAAAACTATCCCATATCAGCGATTTTTTTTCGTGACTGCGACATTATGGCGGACACATCGGACACTTTTGACACATTTTTGGGACCATTGTCATTTTCACAGCGAAAAGTGCTATAAAAATGCATTGTTTACTGTGAAAATGACAATTGCAGTTTAGTAGTTAACCACTAGGGCGCACTGTAGCGGTTAAGTGTGACCTCATATGTGTTTCTAACTGTAGTGGGCGGGGCTGGACGTGTGACGTCAGTGATCGTCTTTCCCTATATCAGGGAACAGATGATCACTGACAGTTCCACAATGAAGAACATGGAAGGTGTGTTTACACTCACCTCTCCCCGTTCTTCAGCTCCGGTGACCGATAGCGGGACACCGGCGGCGATCGGGTCCGCGGGTCACGGAGCTTCGGACTTGCGCCGCCGGCGGCACGCTCGCGACCCCACTGCTGGGCTCTTAAAGAGACACGTACAGGTACGTGCTTGTGCCCAGCCGTGCCATTCTGCCAACGTATATTGGCGTGAAGGGGTCCTTAAGTGGTTAAAGCAGCTTTTGGGATCACTCGGAATTCACAAAGTTCAGCTACTGGTCATCTTCCAGAATTTATGGGTAACTAGTAATTACTGTGTAACTCTTTCTTTTTATTTCCCTATTTAGGTATTTTGGTCGGATTCCTCTGTATCGCTGGTAACAAAATCTTCAACAGAAATTTCAGAGCTCATATCTAAGGTAGGGGGATTCATTTGAATGGCTGTGCAATACATTCTGAGGTCTATGTGCAAATGTTTGGCACATCCACACAACAAATGTTTTTATACAATCAGTACAAAAATTGCTGTACTTCCTCTGTTATGTGTTGTTCTTATATTGTTAGTGCCACCTACTGGCCACAATACGTTTTTTTATGATTGATGTATTTCTAAAAAAAATATATACGTATATATTTTATACACTAGGTGGTGGTGGCTAAATTAGAACTACATATATTATAGAAACTACAGTGAAACCTCGGATTGTGAGTAACGCGCTTAACGAGCGTTTCGCAATACTGCAGTGATGTACACATGATCGGAAATTTCCGACAACAAAACCGCGGATGTTGGCTCAAACTTGTCTTGGATACACACGCTCCCACAAACGTTGCTTGGAAATTCCGATGGTCAAGAACGCGGTGACGTACAACACTACAACGAGCCGATAAAAATGAAGTTCAATGATTCCAAGCATGCATCATATTGGTTCCGAGCATGCGCAGCACTTTTGTGCATCGGAAATGGTTACACACGATCGGAATTTCCGACAAGAACTTTTGCCGTCGGAAAATTTGAAAACCAGCTCTCAAACATTTGATGTCCGATAGAGCGTACACACGGTCGGAATATCCGACCAAATGCTCACATCAAACTTTTGCTGTCGGAAATTCCGATCGTGTGTACGCGGCATAAGACTCGGCATGTTTGGTATCCATTTACTTGGCTCAACCTTCTCTTTTCTGTTTTACTGAAAAAATGGGTTATATCTTGTGTTTGTGTGGGCTAAGTGCATTTTTCCTAGAAATATGGGTGGCGCTAGTATTGTATAGCTTAAAAAAAATTGCAACTACCGCCATTTCATAGTCCAGGGTCTGCTTTTCAGAAAATGTATAATATTTGGGGGTTTTAGATAATCTTCAGGCCTAAAATGTGCATTCCTTGCAGCAAAAAGCTAAAATGTCGCTGTGATACGTAGTCCAGGGCTGTCGGCGAAAACGGTTCCTCGCAGTAATACGTGACGTCTGTTCCTTCCACAGCTCTCCCACCTGTACTCAGAAGATTTGGAGAAATGCATTCCTTACCGCGGCAGTGTGGACTCCTATTCCATGGACAGGAACCACATGGATCTGGACTTAGATCTCCGGTACGACCTTTCACAATTACCGTCATTTCCTGTCTGCGTTCCAATCGCATTGTTCGATCGCGCCCGACATAGCGCACTTTCTGGTCGTGTTTTGTGTCATGGTGCTTTGTGTTCTGTCCACAGGTATCTGGTGTGTCTGCCTCCCCATGTACTAAAGAGTGACCTTATCAAGAAGTTCTTCAGTAGTTTACCAAGCCACCAACCGCATCAGAGCTTGAGTGAGTGTCCCAGTATTCCGAAATGCCTTGCATGCCGTTTGTTTTTCTGATCACTTCCTTTCCTCCAAATAATTTTCATTGAGAGAGAAAAAAGGGAAATTTGAGGTCCATAAGAAGATTATGTACAGGATTCTGTATTGCATAGCACAGAGATGTATGTGGGGGAGGGTAATGGGCTCCCGTTGGTTCGTTGGTTGAGTGCCGTTGACCTGAAGAGGAGAGAGGTGTCTTTCCTGAATACTTAGTGGACTTCTGGGATGTTAGATGGTCAAGGTTGTTCCATCTTGGTAAGTATCATGCAAGATACCCCTAGAGCAGGGCTCTCCAGTCTTAGGGGTCTTCAGTTATAGGGGTCTCCGATATTTTCAGTACGAGGGCCATATATTGTATGCGTTACAAATATTGTAAGGCTTTATCAATTTATAAATGATTGATTAAAATGTAATTACGTGAACAAACTCGAAGAAGTAAGAAGCCCCCCCCATCACATCAGATTTCCCCCTTTCACGTCAGCAGCCCCCAATTACATCAGATGACCTCATCACCTCAGAGACCCATTTGATATCAGAAGACCCCATCTTGTCAGAAGTCACCCCCCCTTTCACGTGAGACGCCCTCCCCTTTCACATCAGACACCTCCTCTCTTTCACGTGAGACACCCTCCCCTTTCACATCAGACACCCCCTCCCTTTAACGTGAGAAGCCCCCTCCCTTTAACGCATGGGTCTTCAAACTACGGCCCTCCAGTTGTTCAGGAACTACAATTCCCATCATGCCTAGTCATGTCTGTGAATGTCAGAGTTTTACAATGCCTCATGGGATGTGTAGTTCCGCAACAGCTGGAGGGCCGTAGTTTGAGGATCCCTGCTTTAACGTGAGACGCCCTCTCCCTTTAACGTGAGACGCCCCCTCCCTTTCACGTGAGACGCCCCCTCCCTTTCACGTGAGACGCCCCTTCCCTTTCACGTGAGACGCCCTCCCCTTTTACGTGAGACAGTCTCCCCTTTCACGTCAGACGCCCTCCCCTTTCACGTCAGACACCCTCCCCTTTCACGTCAGACGCCCTCCCCTTTACGTCAGACGCCCTCCCCTTCACGTCAGACGCCCTCCCCTTCACGTCAGACGCCCTCCCCTTCACGTCAGACTCCCTCCCCTTCACATCAGACGCCCTCCCCTTCACGTCAGACGCCCTCCCCTTCACGTCAGACGCCCTCCCCTTTCACGTCAGACGCCCTCCCCTTTCACGTCAGACGCCCTCCCCTTCACGTCAGACGCCCTCCCCTTCACGTGAGACGCTCCTCCCTTCACGTCAGATGCCCTCCCCTTTCACGTGAGACGCCCTACCTTTTTACGTGAGATACCCTCCACTTTCACATCAAATGCTCCCCCTTTCACATCAGACGCTCCCCCTTCACATCAGACACCCCCCTTTCACATCAGATGCCCTACCTTTTTACGTGAGACACCCTCCCCTTTCACGTCAGACGCTCCCCCCTTCACGTCAGACGCCCCCCCTTCACATCAGACGCCCCCCCTTCACATCAGACGCCCCCCCTTTAATGTCCAGAAGCCCTCCCTTTCGTGTGAGAAGTCCTCCACTTTCACATTGGCCTCTCCCCTCTTTCACACCAGACACCCTCCCCTTTCATGCCAGACGAACCCCCACTTTTACATCAGACGATGCCCCCCCTTTCACGTCAGATGCCCCCCCCTTCCTTTCATATCAGGCGCCCCCCCCATTCACGTCAGACGCCCCCTTTCACACCATAATTCCTCCCCCTTTCAGCGTGAGAAGCCCTCCCCCTTTCGGTGTAAGAATATCTCCCCCTTTTAGCATGATAAGCCCTCAAGCATGTAAGAAAAACTAAAGAGCAATCCATGCACCCTGAAGCAATTTACAGGGTCAATTTGAAAAAATGATTGGCTAATTAACCAATGTCGTGGAGGGGAACAAACCAGGACACACCCCACAGATCCTGCTATGCTTGTCGTAGTCCGTACCCATAATGGCGCCTAGCATGTGACCCCCCCCCCCTTTGCGTTCCTCGGGAAACCCATCATCTCCTTTTTACATCACAGAAAACCTGACATTTTACCAGGGGTGTGTAGACTTTTTGTATCCACTGTACCAGGGGTGTCAAACGCAATTTCATCGTGGGCCGCATCAGCATTATGATCGCCCTCAAAAGGTTCTATCTGTAAGATTAGATGTCCAGCGCGTCCCCTCCCCTTCCATTAGATGTCAAGAGCCAACCCACCATCAGAAGTTGAGTCCCCCACTCTCCCTTACATCAGTGTGCACCCCCCTTTCCTTATGCTGCTGCAGGGAAGAAGCTGGATGCATTTCGTAAAAGCAGAAGGTACAGGGTCTTGAGGAGGACCAGAGGAGGTGTAAGGGCCCCATTAAATGGCCTATAGGGCCAGATTCGGCCCCGCGGGCCTCGTGTTTGACACCTGTGCACTGTACTATGTGTAAGCATCAGCACAAAGGATATCATTGTTATATAGAGAAAACAATCAAACAAATTGATAAACATAAGGAGAAATAGGAAACAGAATGGGGGGGGATGGGGCGCATCACCCTGATAGTGGTGAGAACTCCATCTGTTTTTCCTGACGACAAAAAAAAAAGGTTTGTAAGGAATGGAATGATTTAAGTTGCCCTTCATTTTTTAATCCATCTGTTCTAATTGAAGAAGGGACTTGTTTTCGATCCAATGCTGTAAATTTCACTTTAGGAAATTTCTAGTTGTGAATTTGAACAACATGCCTGCCAACTGGGAGATATAAATTGCCTAACCTCATGCTGTGAATATGTTTGTACATGTGGCGCCAGAATTTCCTGTTTTAGTTTTGTCAACGTAAAAATTTGGCACAATTGCGTGACAACGAATACACCGCTCCTTTTGTTTGACAGTTGGCAAAGTGACGTAGTTTTGAAAGTCTCGCCATTGGGTAATGTGACCATTCCTTTCGCATTAGCATCCCCCCCCCTTTTCCAATAGGTAGCCCTTAACCCCCCCCCCTCTTTTGGATCAGTAGTCCCCCCCCCCATTTTTGTTAAGCCCCCCCCCCATATTGCATTGAAAGTCCCCCCCTTCCATCATAATTCCTCTTTCCCATCAGAAGCCCCCCCATCACATTAGAGTTGCTATGGGCTGTGTAAAAGCGGGCTAGGTGTGAGAGCCAATCATCTGTGGCTAAGGCGTCCTTGGGCTACTTAGGAGATCACAGGAAGGCTAGAGGACTGGACAAGTAGGGAAAGTCTGGTGGAGGAAGTTGTAAAAGTCGTAGAAAAGCAGAAGAGTGCAGAGGCGGTGGGTTACGGGGTGTGGAGGAAGGGAAGGGTAGGGAATATAAAAAGAGATGGAAGGGAAATAATTGGTTCTGTGGGGCTATATGGTGGGTGGAAAGGCTGGAGCGGTGGATGATGATTTGGGAGGACCCTAGGGGATGGGGAAGGGACCAAAGTTCCACATCAATGTGCACCTCGACCTCCGACAAGGGAGGTTGGGACCGGACAAAAAATAGGCCCGGGCATTTTAGACTAAGCAGGCCGGGGGGGGGGGGGGGGGCACGGTGGCGGCGGTTAATGATGGGATGGACCCCTTTATATTACACAGCACCCTGCACCTCTGGACCCCTTTACATTACACAGCACCCTAGACCCTTTTACATTACACAGCACTTTGCACCTCTGGGCCCCTTTACATTACACAGCACCCTGCACCTCTGGACCCCTTTACATTACACAGCACCCTGCATCACTGGACCCCTTTACATTACATAGCACCGCACCTCTGGGCCCCTTTACATTACACAGCACCGTGCACCTCTGGACCCCTTTACATTACACAGCACCCTGCACCTCTGGGCCCCTTTACATTACACAGCACCCTGCACCTCTGGACCCTTTTACATTAAACAGCACCCAGCACTTCTGGACCCCTTTACATTACATGGCACCACACCTCTGGACCCCTTTACAATACACAGCCCCCCACAGTTTGTTACACAGACACCCCCCTAACAGTTCTGAACCCCCTGCATGTTACACAGACCTCCCTACAGTACAGAACCCCTCCATACAGTACATACCCCCCTACATGACACACCCAACTACATAACCCCCCCCTCTACAATACAGACCCCCTACATTACCGCCCCCCCTACAATACAGCCCATACAGACCCCCCTACATTACAGAGAAGTGACCTGCCCGCGGCCCACCGGGCATGTGCACGGTATGCCCTATGGCCAGTCCAGGCTTGGGACCGGACATCTACCAGGGTGACAGGCTTAAGTTGACTAGATGGTGGATCAGTGGGTGGGGGTAATAGGTGGGGAAATATGTGTGTATTCCTGCTGATCTTTCTGTGTCTTTGCCATGTTTCTGCCTGTTCTCCATGTTCTATCTTCTCATCCCCTGGCCATCTCAGCATGATTTTCCCATTACCATGGCGTTTGGCCAGCCCAGCTCACCCAGTTGTGTTTGTTGTGTACAGGTCCCAGCAACCCAACCCATGTTAAAGTGAACACGGCAGTGGGCCCCACCATACGGTATGTAAATTCAGACAATGAGAGTTTAATCTAAAAGGTCAGAGAACTTATTTTTTTATGATGATGTATAAATCCGTACGCTATATTTACATGGATTGTGTGTGTTGGTTTCCACCAGATCATTCAGCTTCCTTCCACAGTCCAGGGCAGGGCTCCCTTTCACTTACAGTGTAGTGGAGACAATAGAGTGTAAGCTCTTCTGGTGCAGAGACTGATGTGAATTGCTCAATGTTCTCTGTACAGGGCTGCGGAATATGTGAGAGCTATATAAATGTATTATAGTGTGTGTGACTGTGGGGGGACATTAGAGTGTAAGCTCCTCTGGTGCAGAGACTGATGTGACTGGCTCATGGGTTTTTGTACAGCACTGAGGTATATGTCAGAATTATATAAATGTAAAATAATATTAGTGTATGACTGCGAGGGGACATTAGAGTGTAAACTCCTCTGTTGAATAATTTTACATGTTTAAAAGTAAATTTGCCTGGAAGATGGGACTGCAGGGCGTCTACTATTATCTTTTATCCCTTTTATGCGCACCACTCTGAACCTGGTATTACTTGGTTACTGTAACGGAACCCCAAATAGGACAGGGGTTAACGCCGTTTAAGATATTCCATTCCGAACCCAAGACAGCTATCGAAAACTTCACAATCCGGCGAACCCATACGGATTCCGCCAGAAACGAGACACAGCTCTGTTTGAGGTTCAAAACTAATAGACTCTTTAATGAGAAAATCAGGCTCTTTATATACAGTCAGTAACCAAAAATAAACAATGACTCAACTCCACCCACAACATTATACAATGGTTCCTAACGAGCCCCCTCAATACACATCTTTTTTGTAGACCTTCTGGCACCAGCTCTTGATCTAATGTACATGAGCTAATTAACTAATCATTTACCCAGACAATGTGACTCTGAGATATGACCTTTCAAGATAGACACCTGCTATACAATACACATTCCTTTAGTAGACATAATTTACATGAGCTAATTAACTACAGCTGATAAGTCAGACATCTGACCTTTAGACTGTCTATTAACTCACAATACACATTTATCATCAATAACCCTTCACACAATACAGTGTTAGTTAGCACAACACAATGAAAGGTTCTTAGAAGCCATACTAAGATTCATTTACATCACAGTAGCAGACGACATTAACACCTAACAGTCTGTGTTCCCACATTGAATGAGTCACTCTTTCAATAACCTGTTGAGTTCAGAATCAACAACCTGTAAATAGTTCTTACAGATATCCTGGAATATATTGTGGATTACAAGCAATCCAAGATATGACTTATTTCCTGGCTCATACTTTGTAAGAGCTTCAGGGTTCCATGGACCCTCCCATTACAGTTACCAAAGTCTCAATTTTTTTTTTACTTCAGTGCTAATTTGTCCCCCCCCCCCCCAACCCATCATACCATTATCCACTGAGATTGTCTCAACGGCCAACAAGCAGTTTTATTGAACAGGACGGGGCTTAGACCCAAAGTCAGAGAGGTTATGCTCTTGATAACAAATCTATACCAGTTTCAGAGGGGTGCACAGGGGAACATTTTCAGGCTCATAGAGATCATTTAATACTTCCTGTGTTGCTTACTCTCAGGCAGCATTTTCCTTGTTAAAAAGGCTGACAAGTTCACTTTAAATATTTAAATGATGGTATATAAATGCTGGATGAATGCAGAGAAGTCCCTGCCAGGGGGTGACCTCACTAGGCCAGGCGCCCGGATTTTTTCTGAGCCTTTCCTGTAATACGAACCGGCTGCCTGCGCTTTGCTGTGGGGATGCTGGCGGTTCATGTATATCGTTGTGTTCTTCCCTGCAGGCCCATATGTGGTGTCGCCAGTATCCAGTCTTCCCACAGCAGCATTGCACTGCACCACGGCGGCGGGGCCACCATCGGCGGATCACCATGTCCCAGCTCCTCCGCTGTGACATACCGGCCGCAGGTGGAGGCCGTCTCTACCGCCATCACCGCCAGTGTGCCAAGCCCGCAGACTCAAGAACAGCAGGAAATCCTGGAGTGGCTGCGCAAGTTGCGTCTGCACAAATACTACGCCGTATTCAGCCAGCTTTCCATGAAGAAGGTAACGACAGCCGCTGTGTCAGAGCGTGGGACGCGGTGTACAAACTCATAATTATGGGAGGGGGAGGATAGATCGTACGTTAAATTAATGGTGGATGACTGCAGCTGTAATCGCTTTAATACCTGACACTTTCAGTTATGGGGAAGCATGTGATCTCCCCCATGATGCAGGGCTTAATTACATGACAGGGGGTGACACCATCATCCCACATAAGAGTCAACACTGTATTTAGTGTCAGTTGTGGCAGGAGGAGCAATGTACAGGTGAGTGTAAGGCATTCAATCTATGAGACTCTGTCACTACCTGTCTGTACAGGTAAGGTAACAGGGTCTCTTTGTGTGCTAAAGTTGTAGCATTCTTTAAAAAAATGTGCTGGTTAAATATAGTGTTACCCCAAAAAAAAACAAGTGCCTCTTTTTGTTTGATTGTTGGCCGATAGCGAGACCTGTGCCAGATTTCTCAGGAACGTACACATGCCACAGCAGTTATGAGGGGCGGAGGATACCTTTAGCAATAGGTGACACCATGGTGGGAGGCACCTGTTGTAGAGCCCTTAGTTCAGCCATGGAACTCTATGGAAAATGCCCACTAAATTCTTCCCGATCTTCTATGCTTCAGCAGTAAAAAAATAAATACAAATTAAATAAAGGAAAACACTATGGGAGTAAAAATGTTGTATTAAAAAGTGAGAATAGCCCTTTAAACCATTGGTGTCACTGGGATAGGGGTCCGCATGAGAGAATAGCTCATTACATTATTTGGTGTTAGTGGAATAGTGGGCCCCAGGGGAAAATGGCCCCACAAATCACTGGTGTCAGTGGTCTTGCCTACCTTGGGACAAGAGCCACTGTCACTGTCAGATGAAGACTGCCCACCAGTTCCTCTGCTCATGTCTTGCGCACAGCAGTGGAGGAACTATCTCAGATTGTTCAGGTGCAGTTCAATCCACCAAGTAATTACAGCTAGGATGCTTTCATTCATAAAAAGCAATAATTGTGCTCTGGCAGAGGGGGCCTCCAGTCTTCTGGTGAGTCAGTCTGAACCTGGTTTGACAGCAGTAGCTGTCAAAGCAAACAGAAAACTGCAGCATGGCAGTTGGGAACTACTGCACTAGGGTATAGAGGTTGCTAGGGGTTCCTAGAACTGTGGCTGATTGACTTCGATCTGATGGTGCCGGGATAATTCCAGGGCCAACACCACTTGGCAGAGTCAGCGCCATAATACCAGTGGTCTGATCACCAATGAAAGGAGCCTTCTTCCCACTGACCACAAATATAAGGGGCATTCTTCTCACTGACCACAAATATAAGGGGCATTCTTCCCACTGACCACAAATATAAGGGGCATTCTTCCCACTGACCTTAAATATAAGGAGCATTCTTCCCACTGACCACAAATATAAGGGGCATTCTTCCCACTGACTACTAATGAAAGGAGCATTCTTTCCACTGACCATCAATGAAAGGAGCATTTTTCCCTCTGACCACCGATATAGGGGCTTTCTTTTTACTGACCACCATTGTAATGGGTATTCTACCCACGACCACCAATATTAAGGGCATTCTTCCCACGGACCACCAATGAAAGGAGCATTTTTTCCCCCCCGACCACCAATATAAGGGGCATTGTTCCAACTGATCACCAATAATATAAGGGGCATTCTTCCCACTGACCACCAATATAAAGGGAATTCTTTCCACTGACCACAAATATAATGGCCATTCTTCCCACTTGCCACCAGAATAAGGGGCATTCTTCCCACTGACCACCAATTTAGGGGCTTTCTTTTCACTGACCACCATTGTAAGGAGTGTTCTGCTCACCAACCACCAATATAAGGGGCATTTGTCCCACTGACCACCGATATAGGGGCTTTCCTGTCATTTACCATTAATTTAAAGCGGAGTTCTGTCCACTGCTGCAAAAATTGAAAGCCAGCAGCTGCACATCCAGCGATGTCCACAGCTGATGTTTCCATCAGCTGTTGGGTGCACGCCACATCCATTGCGAGTAAGGGAACCCAGCAGTGTAGCCTTTCGGCTCCATGCCGGGAACCCTACTGCGCATGTGCAGGGCTCTGCTCCTCTCTCCTATTGGCCCGGGGGAGGAGGAGGGAGCCCCGGCCGTGATGTCAATACTCGCGGCTGAGGCTCCCGGAAGTGGGAAAAGCATACCTGTAAAAGACCAGTTTTGGTGGCACTTTCATTCGTTTGACTCCCATTTTTTTTACCTAATTTTCTCGACACTCCACAATCCAGTAGACAGGACCCATAAGAATTTCCCAGACAAACGAGACACAGCTCTGTTCTCTGGTTCCAAACGGATAGACTTTAATGGTAAACTCAAGCTCTTCTTATACAGTTAGAAGCCCCAAGAAACAATGGCTTAACTCCACCCATAACATGACACTAGGAGCTCAATACACATCGTTTAGATAATGACATTCAGATAATCTACATGAGCTAATTACTAATCATTTACCCAGACATTGTGACGCCGCGATAAGCTTTTCTCACCTTCTATACAATCCACATTCCTTTAGTAAACATAAGACAGACGTCTGACCTTTAGATTGTGCTAACTCACAACACCCATTATCATCAATAGAACTTTCACACAATACAGTGTTAATTAGCATCACACAATGAACAGGTCTTAAGAAGCCAAACTAAGGTTAATTTACATGACAGTAGCAGACTTAATTACCTATGTTCCACATTGAATGAATCACTGTCCTATTGACCTGTTGGGTTCAGAATTAACCACCTGTAATATTTCAAGAAAACCTGCAATACATTGTGAATTATCATTACTGTCCCATCTCATGTAATTCAAGATATAATTTCTCAGTCATCCTATGCCCCTAGTGGACATAGGATGACCCTAGACGCAGGAGTCATTGGTGAAGCTGAAACAGGAGTACCCCGCATCCTTCAAGAGCCTCTGGGTCCCACGGCCATTCCGTTACATCATTGTCTCCTGATATGGTTATCCTTTGTTTTCAGAGACTGTTTTATACAGCTACATTTAAAAGTGGATTTAGGCTTAGTATACAGGTATCAGGTTTCTGCTCCAGCCTCTCACTCATTCTCTTCTGTCCTGCTGCAGTTCTTGAGTCTTACTGAGGAAGATTTAAACAAGTTTGAGTCTCTAACGATGGGTGCAAAGAAGAAGCTGAAGACCCAGCTGGAGCTGGAGAAGTGAGTACCAGCAGGGGGCACCGTCCTCAGTTGTGAAATGTAGCCACTAGGGGGGGTTTGTGAGCAGAAAATGGAAGTCTCACCCCAGTGAATGTGCACATATGATTTGTAGGTGGATTTAGTAAGTTGGATGTAAACTCTAACTGGATGGGATTTTTTTACTCATTTATCGTCATTGTTTTTACCTTGCTTTCATGTTTTGTTGCATCTCAGTGCTGCTGATCTCCTGCAGCCACTTCATATCTACATACAATCCAGCGATGGCTGCATGACATTTCTTAGGGAGGCTTCCTGATGGTGGTAACAATGAACTATGTCTGTGTTATGTGTGTTGAACCAGCCACTTGTAGTCTCCATCAGAGGCTGGGGTGACAACGCAGGAGTACAGTTAGTAGACAGGGACTTGAGCGTTGTCACCCTATAAGAAGTGCAAGCTTTTAATAAAATTTAAAAATATTGAAAATGACTTATGAAATGACAATTACAACGTATACTAAATGTAGGGGATTGAGCTTACATCTACTTCAATGTGCTCTGTGCATTCTAGAAGACTATACACCAGTGATGGCGAACCTTGGCACCCCAGATGTTTTGGAACTACATTTCCCATGATGCTCTTGTAGTGTAGTTGAGCATCATGGGAAATGTAGTTCCAAAACATCTGGAGTGCCAAGGTTCGCCATCACTGCTATAAACCGATCAGCCATAACATTATGACCACCCACCATAACCTGTGGCTGCGCTGCTATCAATCCGCCCAGCCTAGCCAAGCCAATCAACGGCTTGGGGCAGTGCTGTCAGATGTTTTTTTACCTTAATGCATAGGATGCATTAAGGTAAAAAAACTTTTACCTTTACAACCCCTTTAAGGTTTTGAGGTTGACGTTTGGCAACTCGAACCTTCAGCTCACTCCACATATTTTCTATGGGTTTTTGGTTTTGGAGACTAGCTAGGCCACTCCTGGACCTTAATGTGCCTCTTCTTGAGCCACTCCTTTGTTGCCATGGCCGTGTTTTTTTGAGTCATTGTCATGCTGGTATTCCCACCCACGACAAATTTTCAATGCCCTGGCTGAGGGAAGGAGGTTCTCACCCAAGGTTTGATGGTACATGGCCCTCGTTCATTGTCTCTTTAATGCAGTGAAGTTGTCCTGACCCCTTACCAGAAAAACACCCCCAAAGCATAATGTTTCCACCTCCATGTATGACGGTGGGGATGGTGTTCTTGGGGTCATAGGTCACCATTCCTCCTTCTCCAAACACGGCGGGTTGAGTTGGTGCCAAAGAGCTTGATTTTGGTCTCATATGACCACAACATTTCACCCAGTTCTCCTCTGAATCATTCAGATGTTCATTAGCAAACTTCAGACGACCTGTACATGTGCTTTCTTGATCAGGGGGACCTTGCAGGCACTGCAGGATTTCAGTCTTTCATGGCGTAGTGTGTTCATATTGTTTTCTTGGTGACTTTGGCCCCAGCTGCCTTGAGATCATTGACAAGATTCTCCGGTGTAGTTCTGGGTGATTCCTCACCGTTCTCATTAACATTGAATCTCCACGAGATGAGATCCTCCATGGAGCCCCTGACCGAGGGAGAGTGACAGTTATTTTGTATTTCTTCCATTTGCGAATAATCGCACCAACTGTTGTCACCCTCTCACAAAGTTGCTTGGCGATGGTCTTGTAGCCCATTCTAGCCTCATGTAGGTCTACAATCTTGTCCTTGACATTCTTGGACAGCTCTTTGGACTTGGCCATGGTGGAGAGATTGGAATTTGATTGCTTCTGTGGGCAGGTGTCTTTTATACAGGTAACAAGCTGAGATTAGGAGCACTCCCTTTTAAGAGACTCGTCTTGGCTCCTCCCTGCATCAGCTAACTCCACTGGGAAGCCCTTTCCCAAGGGGGTTACCTTGCGGGCGTATTCCCGAGTCCTGTATCCGGCGTCCATAGCCGCCAACTATAGGACTCGGCCCTCTCCTCATTGGAGTAGATTGACAGCAGACCAAGCCAATGGCTGCACTGCTATCAATCTATCCAATGAAGAACCAAGAAGCAAGCACGTTCACGACGCAGGACTTTCGAGGGCTGTGTAATCTCAGGGGGCTGGGGCGGGGGCCTGTAAGCATCGGATGTTTTTTCACCTTAATGCATAGGATGCAATAAAGTGAAAAAACGTGAAGCTTTACAACATCAAACTGATAATCAAATCCCCAATGTTGATTTTGTCGTTCCTTGGATTTTCTGTATCTTATTGGACTGGATTCAGTCCGCAGTGCTGTGTAAGCAACAATGTAAGGAGGGAAATCCCATTGATGGTTACTTTGGGGGGGGGGCAGAAGGCCCCCCTCGACTTCACGGAATGACTTTCATCAAATTATTATTATTTCTAAAGGAATTTACAACTCCAACAATTTACACAGTGCTTTACATATTGTATATTCACATCAGTCCCTGGAGCTTACAATATAAGGTCCCCATCTCACATACGTACTAGAGCCAATTTAGACAGGAGCCAGTTACCCTACCAGCATGTCTTTGGAATGTGGGAGGAAACTGGAGCACCCGGAGGAAACCCACGCCAGCACAGGGAGAACATGCAAACTCCATGCAGATAGTGTTCTGGCTGGAACAGAAATACACTTAAGGAACTATATGAGAAGCCATGTGGTCTGTTCCATGTCTACATTTATCTCCTTTTATGTTTTGTCCTGTAGGGAGAAATCGGAGAAGAGGTTTCTGAATCCGGCACAGTGTTCCTTCACAAGCAGCGGGGTTGCCAGAGTCCCTCCCACTAGCCATGTCGGGCCGATGCAGAGCATCCACTATAACCATTCTACAGGTAGGATCACACAAGATTTCCAGACTGCTAGCAATGGAAGTCCCACTGCTGTCCTCTAAGAGCCATAATTACTAAGAGAGGGGACAGCGCTGGACGTGCCATATTCTGCAAAAAGGGAATTGCTGCATTCTTTAGGCAGTATCTGGTTCAGATCAGTCAAGAAGGCAAATAAAACGTATTAAACCAAAAAAATCTTGGGCCAGATCTACATACCTTGGCCGCCCGCGCGGCGTATTCCATTTACGCTACGCCGCTGTAAGTCACAGCAGCGTTTTCCTTATCCTCAAAGAAATGCTGCTGTAACTTGTGGTGGCGTATCGTAAATGGGCCGGCGTTTGCAGGTGTATTTCAAATTTACTAGTGGGGGGCGTGTTTTATTATAATTATGAATGACCCGACGCAAACAACGCTTTTTTTACACATTACACAATGTCGCAAATAGTCAATGAAAACGACGTGTACGTAACTTACGCAATTCCCTATTCGCGAACGGGTTACGCAAACGACGTGAACGACGGAAAATTTGACGCTGGCCCGACATCCATACTTAACATTGCGTACACCTCCATATAGCAGGGGTAGCTTCACGCCGGAGATACGCTTACGCAAACGACATAAAGGGAACGCGCCGGCCGCTCGTACGTTCGTGAATTAGCGTAACTCGCTAATTTGCATATTTGACGCGGAAATCCGACGGGAGCGCCCCTAGCGTCCAGCGTAACACTACAACTAAGAGACGACGGTGTAATATACCTACGCCAGTCGTCTCTTAGCGTTATTCCGGCGTATCATGTTTTGTGGATACAAAACACTGATACGCCGGCGGGAAATTAGAATTATGCTGGTGTATCTGTAGATACGCCGGTGTAATTCTTTGTGGATCTGGCCCCTTAGGTCTATTTACACATTTCTTCACTCACCTATTCTGTTAGCATCAACGAGTATTTTTATTTATTTTTTCATCTTAGTGACCTCAAGCATGTTGGAGGTCTTACTGACATAACAAGCCTTCAGCCTGTAGATGAACGCTGCCCCCTTGAGGCAAAAGTGGGATCTGCAATGCCTTTTGTTTAGTAGTGTTATTGTCAAATACTATTACATTAAAAAATTACATTACATAAAAAAAACATAAAAAATAAGTTAAAACATGTTTTAAATATTTTTTATTGTAACAAGAAAGCCTTATATGTCATTAAAATGTAAAATAAGAAAAATCAGATATGCAAATTAGTCATAGAGCCAAGTTAAAGCACATCTAAACCCTCATAAAAAATGCAGCAATGGGGCATCGTATTTAAAATAAAAACACTTAATTATTTTTAACTTACTTTTTTTGCTTTAGAGCTGCATATGTCACCTCTGTAGAAAAAAGGAGCACTCCTGTGCTTGTGCATGACTGGTACTCCAATTTTCTTAAAGCTTTACAATGTACAGTGCCTTGAAAAAGTATTCATACCCATTGAAATTTTCCACATTTTGTTATGTTACAACCAAAACTAAAATGTATTTTATTGGGATTTTATGTGATGGACCAACACAAAGTGGCACATAATTGTGAAGTGGAAGGAAATAATACTTTGATTCTATCACCAATGTGACCTACCAGGGGTGACAAATTGAGGCAGATATAATCTCGTGTCTCAGGGGTGACATATACTCCCAGATATTTAAAGCTCGAGGTCACTGGCATATTGTGTAATGCGGGACCCTGGCTGTCAGGTCCCCCATCTATTAGCACTTAAGGTTCCCGTTTAAAAAAAAAAAATAACAAACATGTTATACTTACCTCCACTGTGCAGCTCGTTTTGCACACAGTGGCCCATATCCTCCTCTTCTGTGGTCCCTCAGCGGCTATCTCAGCTCCTCCCTTTAAGAACCAACCAACTTCATGGGAGCTCTCTCCCATAGGGGTTAGTTCTTGCTGGCGCGCTCCCGTGATGCAGCCGGTGGCTATAGCTGCAGACTGTATTACTCGGCCCCGTGCGTCGTATCATTGGATCTGATTGACAGCAGTGAGAGCCAATGGCTGCGCTGCTATCAATCCATCCAATCTAGCTAATCAACGGCCAGACTCAGTGGAGAAGAGGATGTCGGGGGCAAGCGCAGCGGGTGAACCAGCTCAGGTAAATAAAACGGGGGGCTGTCATTGCCAGTTTTTTTTGTTCACCTTAATGCATGCAATAAGGTGAAAAAAAAAAAAAAAAACTTTACATCCCCTTTAATGAGTATTTGGTCCGGTTAATCACCAGGCCAGAGTATACTCCAATTTCTCTATGGCCAACATCACTGTCCTCAGGGAGTCAGCAGTGTCTCCCAGGAGTAGCATAGTGTTTTGTCGCCATATAGCATACATTTTTCGTGAAGTCCCCCGTATCTGAAACCACTGATAGATGGATTAGACCTGATCAAGGCGCCCATGGGCTCAACGTGTCCCCAAAGCCGAACTTGCCCATAACTGCCCAGAGGTATTGCCACTCTATGCTCCCGAAAGCCTTATGGGCATCCAGTGATAGCTGTGCCCTGTCACCCACATTATCCGGCTGAGCTAGCAAGTTAAGAAAAGGTCTACGTCGATTTTTGGGGGATGAATCTTGTTTTATAGGTTTAATACCACTTTAAGTGATGCATGCTGGCACTCCTAATTTTGCCTGGACATCTAGGCATCAATGACCACTGGTCATGAAAGAGTTTAAAAAAATGACATAATTTTTTTACTTTCTTGGTAGAACTGTCTGTAGACGTGGAGCCGACGACTTCTCAAATGCCTCAAGAAGGCAGCTCGTCATCCGAGTACTCCAGTTCCCCTTCCAGCCCAATGGGACTTCAGACACGAGAGGAGAGCTCGGACAGTGCAGAAGAAATGGACAGGCGTAAGTACTCTAAAATATCCCTGTTATCTATAAAGCACTCTATGGTATGAGTTCTAATCATTCTTTTTCTGTAGGTTTCGGAAGACACTTGGACTGCACAGAGAAAGAAAAGTCGGTCTTGTTGGTGAATCACTTTACGTCGACCTCGGTGCGCCCGACAGCCCAGGTTCTACCTGTTCAGAACGACGCCGGATCCAGCGCTGCGAATCATCACCCTCTGCCAATTCAGATCCTTACTGCGACCCCGACTCATTTCGCTCCCCTCCACCTCATCAATACGCTGCACAAGTCAGACCGTGGAGGCACCGAGATCAAACTCCTCCAGTCTCCGCACTCTCTTCTGTCTTCAGAGGAAAGGAGCAAATCGGCTGCACCCAGAAGCAGCATCAAAATCGAGAAGAGCTTTGGTGGCATGCTTCTTGACGTCAAGGGTCCATCTAATCCTTTGCAATCTGGACATGTCCTCTCCATAATGCCTGACGGCAGCTCTATGGCTCAGACTATGGCATTCGGTGTCCGCACCAAAGTCGGCAGTTCTATGCCTGGGGAGAGGACGATGAAGCCGACTTCGGTGTTGGTGGACAGCAGCATGCCAGTTACTCCATCGTCCGCATCAGTCTTCCACGTTGCCCGCACACCGGTGAAGCTTCTGGTGTCATCCGCTGATTCTTCCATGGTTGGGCAGATGTCGTGTTCTAGTGTTTCCCCCACAATAATAAGTCCCAGAAATGTTCTCTATACAGCCAATACCAAAGTTGCCTTCTCCACCATGAGTGGTGCACCGGTAGCTCAGATGTCAGGCAACTACTGCGCAAACAGCAATGCCTCTTCGAGCAGCCTCACGTCTACATCGTACAGCAGCATAGCCAACCTGCCCAGCTGCTCAGTGCCCTGTTCAAACCCCACATCTGTATCTGACAATAGCTACTACAGCGGCGGAGGAAACTCCCCGACCATGAACTTGCAAGTTGCCAGCCAAACGTCAGGCCACCACCACCTACACCACCAACCGCAACAGTCCCAGACGGGGTGCACCGTGTGCAGTTCTTGCGGGTGCAGTGGCAGCTGCGGGAGCAGCGGCGTAGCTGTCAACTACGGCAACTATTTTCAGCACTTCTCGGCACCCTCCATGTTTCCGTTTTCAATCATGCCCTTCAACC
This sequence comes from Rana kukunoris, assembly GCA_029574335.1. NCBI lineage: Eukaryota > Metazoa > Chordata > Amphibia > Anura > Ranidae > Rana > Rana kukunoris. The sequence goes on from CM056059.1 coordinate 313,533,773, forward strand.
CCATGTGCAATAATGGGTACATCAACACCCAGCAATACAACAATAGCTCCTCCTTCCCCGTCATGCATAACCCTTACAGCAACAGCATGAACCCTGACTCCATGCTGACTGGGCAGCCAAGCTTCTCCATGCCCCCTATGCAGAACTTTATCACTGGCACAGCGGGGGTATACCAGCCTCAGGGAATAATGGGAGCCATTAACGGCACGCTGCACAAGAAGAGCAGCAATGTCTCGTGTTATAACTGCGGGGTCAGCGGGCATCGAGCGCAGGATTGTAAGCAGCCATCGATGGATTTTAATCAGCAAGGTAATTTGGGGGCAAGTATGCATTTAAAGGGATTCTATGGAGTTTTTTTGTTTTTCATTAGGGGACACAGGATGTCTTAAAGGGACACTAAAGGTTCCTTTTTCATTTTTTTTAAATAACAAACATGTCATACCTCCACTGTGCAGTTTGTTTTGCACAGAGTGGACCTGAACATCCTCTTCTGGGGTCCCTCTACGGTCCGCCCCACATTAGATAACCCCCTTGAAGGAGAGCTCTCCCATGAACCCATAGACGCCGAGTATATGACTCCCCCGGGCACCCACATCATTGGAACTGATTGACTGCAGCGACAGCCAATGGCTGCGCTGCTATCAGTCTATCCATTCAACGCCAGGACTCCGTGGAGAAGAGGACGCCGGGGACGCGCCAAGCAGGTGAACTGGCTCAGGTGAGTAAAACGGGGAGGCTGGGGGGCCGGTGATTGTCAAGTGGTTTTTCACCTTAATGCATTAAGGTGAAAAACATGAACCTTTACAACGCCTTTAAACCTTTGGGTTAAACTGCCACTGGCAAAGAAAAAATCCAAGAAAATGTAATGATTTTATTGATTGTGTGAAAAGAATGAATTATGTTTTTATATCTCAGAAAAAAAAATGCATTTCTTTAGTAGAATAGGGGAAGGCTGGAATCTCCATCAGATTTTATTTGTCTGTGTCCCTGTTATAGGTCTTTTTTCATTTCCTGTCTGTTGAAAACTATTGTCAGCAGGATAGAAAATGTGGGTATATCTCAGTAAAAACATGTCATACTTACCTCCACTGTGCAGTTTGAGTGGCCCTGATCGTCTTCTTCTGGGGTCCCCAGAACCCCCTCTGGGAAGCTCTCTCTATCTCTCAAAGGGGTTATCTTGCAGGCTCGCTCCCATGTGATACACTCGGCGGCCATAGCCGCCAAGTGTATGACGCAGCCCGACCCCCCGGCGTGCCGCATCATTGCTGATATTCATCCAATGAAGAACCGACAAGAGCAACGTGGGATCGCTCACACAGAGATTCGAGGCTCAGGTAAGTAAAACGGGGGCTGGGGGGGGGGGGGGGCATTTTACCTTAAAGGGGTTGTAAAGGATATTTTTTTTAAATAACAAACATGTTATACTTACCTCCACTGTGCAGCCTGAACCTGGTCTTCTGGGGTCCCTCGGCGGCTGTCTCGGCTCTTCCCTGCAAGAACTAACCCCCTTCATGGAAGCTCTCTCCCATGGGGGTTAGTTCTTGCTGGAGTGCTCCTGTGATACAGCGGGAGGCTATAGCCGCTCACTGTATCACTTGGCCCTGCCCCCCGGCGTGCCGTGTCATTGGATGGGATTGACAGCAGCACGAGCCAATGGCTGTGCTGCTATCAATCCATCCACTCTAGCCAATCAACGGCCAGACTGAGCGGAGAAGAGGACGTCGGGGGCGAGCTCAGCAGATGAACGGGCTCAGGTAAGTAAGATGGGGGGGGCCATAACTGTCAGATGTTTTTTCACCTTAATGCATAGGTCTGTGCTTTTTTAGAAGGAAATTTCAATTGTAGAAATCTGTACAGACATCAGGGTAAGATGAAGAAACATTTCATCAACTATATTAAGCCCTCTTCTTCGTTTGTCATTCTTCAGGTACTTACCATCTTAAATACGCCCCACCATCAGACGGTTTGGACTCTGCAGACTAACCCTCCCCGACACTATTATTTGAAGATGGTGCCAACGGACCCCCTGCATAGGAGCGGGAGCCCTGGCATAAAAAAAGGTGCTTTATTTATCCCAGACTGAAGTAACGATTCTTCGGGTACTCTTCTTTTCTGTGTTGCCAAATTCAGCTTCAAGGATACGTTTTAAGAGCGCTTTAAACCGGGCCCCAGTAAAGCTCCGGTGTTGAAGCTTTTTCAGCGGAGGAGAAACCTAGAAAGAACTGAGACTGTTCTCCACCCACATTTTAAACTTTTCTAGGGCAGCTACTATAAATGTCAAGGTAAAAATGGGTGTTTATTTACCCGCTAAGCAGCTCCAGCTGCTGGAGATCGCTGGGAATTAATCACCGGGATACTCTTGCGGATTGCACTAGGGAAGAATGTACAATATCTTTTTTTATTTTTTATTTCATGAAATGTTGGTGGGATTTTAACAACTCTGCAACACAAACAGTGGACAATTCCTAACTTTTGCCGAAATACTAAACGCTCTGCCAGGCCTCCTGGATCCTAACCAGTAATGCTTCAACTTTGAGGATTTTTGCACTTTAACGTTTCATTTTGTTACTTTTTTTTTCATTGGATCTGTGTTACGAAATGGGGATCCTCCGAAGCTCATTTTATCTGCTTCGGAAATTTGTTCCACCAAGAAGAACTGCGAAGGACATAGTCCCAAACAGTTAAAAGGAAGCAGAAGAAGAGGCCATTGGCGCTAGGTCGCTGTTAGGGCTAGCGCCTGACCATCGCAGTATTATTTCGAATTACAACAAAGGGCTTTAGCTACTCTCGAACTTCTAAAAAAAAAACACTAAACTGTAAACACTAGGGTCCCACCATCGCTGGTGGTCTGTCTTTTTTTAACACGTCCTCGACATTTTAAGAATGCTTCTTTGCTCTCTTGGAAGTTCAGGATTTTGTTTTTGATACGGTTTTACAAGGACTACGTACGGATGAACTGATCTTTGGATCAAAATGCTCTTTTTTTGGTTATTTTATATTTTATTGGGGTCATTCTTATTATTCCAGACCCTTCTGTACCAGATCTTTGAAGAGCCACAAAGTATTGCGATCCTGCAGATGTCTGCAGACGGGGTATTGAGAGCCTGCAGACGGGGTATTGAGAGCCTGCAGACTGGGTATTGAGAGCCTGCAGACGGGGTATTTATAGCCTGCAGACGGGGTATTGATAGCCTGCAGACAGGGTATTGATAGCCTGCAGACAGGGTATTAAGAGCCTGCAGAACGGGGTGTTGAGTGCCTGCAGACGGGGTATTGAGAGCCTGCAGACGGGGTATTGAGAGCCTGCAGACGGGGTATTGAGAGCCTGCAGACAGGGTATTGAGAGCCTGCAGACGGGGTATTGATAGCCTGCAGACGGGGTATTGATAGCCTGCAGACGGGGTATTGATAGCCTGCAGACGGGGTATTGATAGCCTGCAGACGGGGTATTAAGAGCCTGCAGACGGGGTATTGAGAGCCTGCAGACGGGGTATTGAGAGCCTGCAGACGGGGTATTGATAGCCTGCAGACGGGGTATTGATAGCCTGCAGACGGGGTATTGATAGCCTGCAGACGGGGTATTGAGAGCCTGCAGACGGGGTATTGATAGCCTGCAGACGGGGTATTGAGAGCCTGCAGACGGGGTATTGAGAGCCTGCAGACGGGGTATTGAGAGCCTGCAGACGGGGTATTGAGAGCCTGCAGATGGGGTATTGAGAGCCTGCAGACGGGTATTGAGAGCCTGCAGACAGGCGAGAGACATTATAAACACTAAATTGACTTTAGCACTTGCTTTTCCGTCACTGTACTGACAATTTTCAGCTCAGAACTCCTGTGGAAACCAAAGACAAAACACGGTGGAGAAGCAGAGCTGGTTAAGCCATTACATTTTTCTTACTGCTTCCTCGGTGCAACACCCTTGACCCAGATCCGACGGTTCTGAGTTTGCTTTTGTTCTTTTTGATCTGCTATTCAGTATGTTGGTTCCTGCTATGGGTTCTATGCAATGGAAACACTATGGATACTTTAGGCTGCTCATCTCAGCCATCATTTTTTTGCATGGGGCCTACAGCCAATTGGTATTCAAAGGGTAGTCTAACACCAAGAAGAACAGCCAAGTTATAAAATTTCCAAAATACCAACTTTTTCCAGAAATAATTCTTCAGATCTCCTTCCATGGAATCAGTTGCCCTCATTTTTGACTGAGTCAGACCTGAACTGTAGGTTTGAGGAAGGCCTCCTGTATTACATTGGTCTTTTCTTTAACCTTTCTGCTGGTTCCCTAGCAAAGCCGCTCCTTCTCTGGTACAGATCTTAAAGCGGAGGTCCATAGAAAAATGGAACGTTCACTGTCCGGCTTCCTCCCCCCTCGAGTTGGCACCTTTCATGGTGGAGGGGGGAGCAGATACCTAAGACAGGTACTTGCACCCACCCAAGTCTAAGACAGGTATTTGCACCCACTTCCGGGCATAGACCCCCTGCAGATCAGCCGCAGTCTACACCACATCCGGTGCCCCCCCTCGCTGTCTTTTGGGAGACACACAGGTCACACAAGACAGCAGGCACCAGTGGCATTGTGCAGCGCGAGGCGCGAATGAACAGTAGGGAACCAGGAAGTGAAGCCACAAGGCTTCACTTCCTGATTCACTTACCGAAGATGGTGGCGGCAGCACCCGAGGGACGGGTCGGCCTCGCGGGTGCGCTGGACAGGTAAGTTTCCTTTTTTTTAAAGTCAGCAGCTGCAGTATTTGTAGCTGCTGACTTTAAAAAAAAATAATAATAATTTGACGGCCCTCCACTTTAAAGGGGAATTGTGATTTAAAAAAATTATGGGAGCAAGCTCCAGTGCAGTCAACCTTCGATCTTAGCTCCCATATTTGTATTTTGATAGGCTTTCTTTAAAGACTGTCACTTTGCCTATTCAGAGGAAACATTATTGATCCTCTTGAAAGAACAAGACCCACTATGCTAATACTGAGCCTTACCAGGTTCTTCCACCGCTCCATCAAAGCAGTTGGGAAACTCTGGTACTGCTGAGTATGGGAGAGCATGAGAACTCCCCTTCCTACCAGGATGCAGTGCTCTGGCTTGAGCAGCCAATCACAAGGCCTGAACACTGTGACATGGGGAAAGGCAGTCATTAATCCTTCATTAGCTCCGAAAAGGGAGCTGACACATGGTGGTATTTTTTTTAAACGCAACCTTTAGCCTCAATGGGCAACAGAGAAAGGGGAAGGTAGAATATCCCGAATTGGACCCGGTGGGTCTGACTATCCTGGTTTGAATCAGGGCAACTGTTTGATGGAAAAAGGTGTGAAAATGGCGAATAAAGAAAACTAAAAGATAATTGCACTTCAAAACAAAGTGCAATGATCCTTCTTGCCCCTTCTCCTGAACTAACCCCTTCTCCGCAGACGCATCCTTGCCTCGATTCAGTGGCCGCGGTTCTCTTATTTGTTTACATCCAGCACTGTCCTGACTGCGCCTTCTCATTAAAGTCCCATGGACTCCGGCCTCTAGATGGCACCCTACAAAGTCTATGGCAGGGGTCTCAAACTGGCGGCCCTCTGTTGCAAATCTAGAAGTCCCATGAGACATTGCAAGGTTGACCGTTACAAGCATGACTCCCTCAGACAGAGGCATGGTGGTTCTGCAATAGCTGGAGGGCCACCAGTTTGAGACCCCTGGTCTATGGGACTGTAATGCACAGACACAGAAAGGTTAGTGAGGACTTACAGGACACAATGTAACCAAACATCTAGGTAAGTATGCATCAGTGGTGGGGAGGAAAAGGGGGCAAAAGGGATGAATACTTTTTAATGTGCACTTATGCTTTAATAAATTTGCATTAAATATTTCCAAAGTAGCAAAGTCCAAAAGGGTTTGTAGATCTCACGTTGGGCTCCTATTTACTAGGAAATATTTCTTAGTTCTTCTTTTGGCTCTCTCTAGCCCTACATACATGATATAGTAACAAGGAACAATACAGCAATACAGAACCTTTATAAGAATTGTTGCTTTCCAAAAAATGTAAAAGAGGTCGAATCTCCCCTTCCCCATCCCCTTCTCCTTCCCCTTTCCTTTCCCTTCCCCGTCCTCTTCCCTTTCCTTCCCCTTCCCTTCTCCTTTCCCTTCCCCTTCCCCATCCCCTTCCCCTTCCCCTTCTCATTCCCCTTCCTCTTCCCTTCCCTTCCTCTTCCCTTTCCTTCTCCTTCCCTACCCTCCCCTTCCCCTCCCCTTCCCCTCCCTCCCCTTCCCTTCCCCTTCCCACTTACTGAGTGTTCTCAGAACAGAAGTCTGTGGATCCTCTAAGAGAGACACTAAGCCTTAATACAGATTCTAGACGCCATAATTGGCGTACTGCCGAACGACTAAAGGAGATTCTGTATTCTTCTTTTTTTTTCTTTCTTTTCTTTCGTTTTTACTTTTTAATGTTTACTTTTTTATATATATATATATATATATATATATGTTTGATCTTTTGCTGTGGCTTCATTGTGCTCCTAAAGCCAAACAATGTTTGTCTTTTTTTTAAATGAATTATTCAAAGCTTGAATCGTATTTAATGACCTAGGACAAATATTGTATGTATATTTTTAAGCAACAGACGTTTGACGCCTTTTATTTTATTATTTTCTTCCAGGTCAGTGTGCTAAAAAAAAACTTTTTAAAACTGGCGTGTTTTTTTATTTTATTTTTATTTTTTAATGTTCCATGCTGCCTAAAAGATTAACATAGGATTGGGGGAACTGCGACCCTGTTTGTTACTTTGGACGTTTTAGAATATATTTTAGCTTTTAAAATGGGTCTGGAAGTTTCATAGTGATATGAGTGCAATTCATAAAAAAAGAAAAAAAAATCTGAATGTTAATATCTATTATTAGCGCTTATTATTTTTTTTATATACTGTACAAAGTATTACATTTGCACCTTATTTTTCCCTTTTTTTTCCTCTTTTTTTTTTTGCTTACAGTATAAAAATAAAATATAGTATGCAAGTTTTACGGTAAGGAGGGCATTATTGCAGCTTAATTAAAATGTATTAAAAATATGCTTACTTTTTTGCATCATCCCACCCAAAACTATTAACTCTGATATGGGAAGAAGCTGGTGGGTTGACTTATACTCTGCTTCCTTTTATCTTTCTTGCCCTGGCTTCCAGTTTTGTACATTTGATGTGGCCAGTATGTGATTATATGAAGCCAAGCATAGGGGGGTGGGGAGGATTCATTCCTCTTGCTCCACTTCCTGTAATGTAGGAAAAAAAGAGAATCCAGTGGTAAGAAAGCAAGACCCTCTCTGTGGGTGGAAATGATAAGTCAGAGAAAGATCTTGCTGCCAGAATCCCCCAAAAGGCAAAGAGGGAGCAGTGGAATTTTATCTGTTCAGGAGTGGTCAGCTCACAAACTACCAGAGGAATCCCTTAGATCATTGACTTCCAAAGCAAGCCCATCGCTCATGAGTCCCCAGAGCAGGCCCGCCGCTCGCGAGTCCCCAGAGCAGGCCCGGCTCTCGCGAGTCCCCAGAGCAGGCCCGCCGCTCGCGATTCCCCAGAGCAGGCCCGCCGCTCGCGAGTCCCCAGAGCAGGCCCGCCTCTCGCGAGTCCCCAGAGCAGGCCCGCCTCTCGCGAGTCCCCAGAGCAGGCCCGCCTCTCGCGAGTCCCCAGAGCAGGCCCGCCTCTCGGGTGTCCGCAGAGCAGGCCCGCCTCTCGCGAGTCCCCAGAGCAGGCCCGCCGCTCGCGAGTCCCCAGAGCAGGCCCGCCGCTCGCGAGTCCCCAGAGCAGGCCCGCCGCTCGCGAGTCCCCAGAGCAGGCCCGCCGCTCGCGAGTCCCCAGAGCAGGCCCGCCGCTCGCGAGTCCCCAGAGCAGGCCCGCCGCTCGCGAGTCCCCAGAGCAGGCCCTCCGCTCGCGAGTCCCCAGAGCAGGCCCTCCGCTCGCGAGTCCCCAGAGCAGGCCCGCCTCTCGCGAGTCCCCAGAGCAGGCCCGCCTCTCGCGAGTCCCCAGAGCAGGCCCGCCTCTCGCGAGTCCCCAGAGCAGGCCCGCCGCTCGCGAGTCCCCAGAGCAGGCCCGCCGCTCGCGAGTCCCCAGAGCAGGCCCGCCGCTCGCGAGTCCCCAGAGCAGGCCCGCCGCTCGCGAGTCCCCAGAGCAGGCCCGCCGCTCGCGAGTCCCCAGAGCAGGCCCGCCGCTCGCGAGTCCCCAGAGCAGGCCCGCCGCTCGCGAGTCCCCAGAGCAGGCCCGCCGCTCACGAGTCCCCAGAGAAAGCTCTCCGCTCTTGAGTACCCAGAGCAGGCCCACCACTCGAGTCCCCAGAGCAAAGCAAGCCCTCCTCTCACAATTCCCCAAAGCAAGCCCACTGCTCACGAGTCCCCAGAGTAAGCCCACCTCTCACGAGTCCCCAGAGCAAGCCCACCACTCACGAGTCCCCAGAGCAAAGCAAGCCCACAGCTCACCAAATCCCAGAGCAAGCCCACAGCTCACCAACTCCCAAAGCAAGCTCACCAGCTCCCAAGGTAAGCCCACAGCTTACCAACTCCCAGAGCAAAAGCCCACAGCTCACTTTCTCCTAGAGCAAAAGCCCACAGCTCACTATCTCCCAGAGCAAAAGCCCACAGCTCACTGCAAAAGCCCACAGCTCACTGCAAAAGCCCACAGCTCACTAACTCCCAGAGCAAAGCAAGTCCAAAGCTCAATTAACTCCCAGAGCAAGCCCACAGCTCACCAACTCCCAAAGTAAGCCCACAGCTTAGTAATTCCCAAAGCAAAACAAGTCCGAAGCTCACCAACTCCCAAAGCAAAACAAGTCCGAAGCTCACCAACTCCCAAAGCAAAACAAGTCCGAAGCTCACCAACTCCCAAAACAAGCCCACAGCTCACCAACTCCCACAGCTTAGTAACTCAGCAAGGACTATGTGTAGCCTGTGATAGCTATAACAAGCACCTCACCTTATAGTCCCACAACAGATTGTAGGTGGTCAGTTTTTGTATTAGTAGCCATTTGGTGCCATCAACTCGATACCTACTAAAGCAAACACTCAGCTCATTAACTTTCAGAGAAAGTCCAAAGCCCATTAAATCCTAGAGCAAGCGCATTAACTCCCAGAGCAAGCCCCCAGCTCAATAACTGCCAGACGCGAGGGCAATATCAAGCCACAGATACTCAGCTATAGTAGTCCCTCTCCTGATAGTCCCACAGCTGATTTCAGATAAGGGTTCTAAATTTACACGGCCTCACAATTGATCAGGCGCTCGCATTATTTTTCTTTGCCTTCACTGACCCCGTATAGGTGACCGCAATTTAATGAGAACCCCACTTGTTTCTTCATAGCACTTTTATTTTTTATATATTTTATTTTTCCCCCCATTTTTTTTTCTATTTTCATAGAAAGCTCTCACTAGCCTATATAGGTATTTATTTTATTTCTCACCGCTAAGCTCTCACTAGCCTATATAGGTATTTATTTTATTTCTCACCGCTAAGCTGCAGTTTGTAATCATGCATTTTTTTTTAATGTATGTATTTTTTCCATGAAATAAGCACATGCATTATAAAGGAGACGTATGACGCAGTGGGCGGGGCTATGGCATATTACCTTTTAAAGGGAAAACAAATACAGATCTGCTCCTCCCCCTCCTTTTTCACTACTTCTGTTTTGAGCCATTTTACTTGAGGTGCATCTGTGCACTGCGGAGGGCGAAAGGCAAAATGTCCGCCGCCGTCTCTTATCGACCAGTCCACTTTAAGGCGAGTTCTTTCAGATACAGTATACTGAACATGCATGTGAATTGTCACTCTGTACATATTTATCCAGCTCCTTCTGAACTGTACACGGTCAAGTATTGGTTATCGGAATTTTTTTTTTTTTTAAGGTTTATTATACTTTGTTAAGAGATATAATTGTACATTTTTAGAAACGACGTTTTTATCAAAGTAAATTTAATGTACTGAAGATAAAATATGGTTTATACAAAATGCACAAAAAAAAGGCAAATAAAGGAAAACCATCTTTTTTTAATCGGTTGTCTGTGCCATTTCAGTGTGTGTGTGTGTGTGTGTGTGTGTGTGTGTGTGTGAGAGATAAAGTGCGGCGTCATCAATAGGGGCTAAAGCTGCCATAGATCTCCTTTACAGCTGCCGTAACTATGTACACCTGAACAATCCACTGTAACTAGTTAGAAGGAATTATGTTGTAGTAATTGCTGTTAGATTTAAAGGAAATTGTTTTATTGCAGAGATGAGCAACATGGGGCACAGGTGCTGGGATGGGCACGCAATCTCATTTTTAGTGGCACTGGAAGATGAATATACAGGTTTGGACCGGCCCACCAGAGAGTCCTCTAATGTGTCCCTGCTCCCTACACATACAGCGCTACTGTCAATTACAAAGCCTGGTCTGCCCCCCAACAGCCCACCCATGGGCATTCGCAGGTAGGGGCAAGGGGGGTCAAGTGCCCCCCCTGGAATCAGGGATCAGATTTTAAATTTAGCACAGTTGCGTCGTACCCGGGTGCCACCCGTCAGTGGGGTGACACCATCAAGGTGCTGTTAAGCCCCCCCACCAGTGTAGTGTGACTGCGGGCTCTTTTCCCTGCTCAGTCCAGCAGAGAACTCTTCGACGTTGTGGCAGGAGAAAGGTGAGCTGCGGGCTATCAGAGGTTTCCCCCGCTTGCCCCCCTTTCCTCTGTCAGGGAGAAGAGACGGCGACTCTCACTAGGTTCCCCCTTCCAGCTTGCTCCGTTCCTTCTACGTTGGCCATAACTGAGGGCCAATTATAGGAGACTAGGAGAGGAGAGCCTCATGGGAAATGTAGTCCCAAAGATTGGCGGTCCCATTTTCCACAGGGAGGAGGCTTCAGCTCGATCAACATAGAGATTGAGAGACTGAGGGAGGAGAGTGCTACAGGACAAAGAACGAGGAGTGTGCTGGGTGGAAGCCAGAGAGAGCCACGATGTCAGCACCACCAGAGAGAGAGCCACGCTACCCAGCGCCACCAGAGATCCACACTGCCCAGTGCCACCAGAGAGAGAGCCACGCTACCCAGCGCCACCAGAGAGAGAGACATGCTACCCAGCGCCACCAGAGAGAGCCATGCTGCCCAGCGCCATCAGAGAGCCATGCTGCCCAGAGCCATCCTGAAAAAGTTCTGCAGACACCCATGAGCCCACCTACTCTGTAATGATGTTACAGAAGCAGCCCTTCTCCCAGTACCAGCAAAGACCTGCCTTTGGCTTCAGATGATACATGAATACGCCTGTCTGCCCACTTACTGTCTTCCTCTAGTGCAGCAGTATGAATGGAAAGCCCCTGCTTTGCTTATGGTGTGGGGTTAGGGACTGATCAGAGGGGTGAAGGTGCAGGAATTGGGGAAATTTGAGGTGTGAAGGTGCAGGAATTGGCGCCGATCTGAAAGTTTGATGGTGCAGGAAGTGTGGCCAATATGAGATCTGAAGATGCATGAGTTTGGACTGATCTGAGATTTGATGGTGTTAAACCTTATAAACATGATCAGACTTCCATCGGACAAATCCGTGGAAATTCCGACAACAATTGTCAGATGGAGCACACAGACGGTTGGATTATCCCACAAAACGCATCCATCGGACTATATTGTTGTCGGAATATGCGATCATGTGTATAGGCCTTAAGACTTGTGGCCGATTTGAGATTTGATGGTGCGGGAGTTGGAGCAGATTTGATGGTGCGGGAGTTGGAGCAGATTTGAGATTTGATGGTGCGGGAGTTGGGGCTGATCTGAGGTTTGATGGTGCGGGAGTTGGGGCTGATCTGAGGTTTGATGGTGCAGGAATTAGGACTAATTTGAGATTTGATGGTGCGGGAGTTGGAGCAGATTTGAGGGTGTGGAAATTGAAGCAGATTTGAGGGTGTGGAAATTGGGGCTGATCTGAGGTTTGATGGTGCAGGAATTAGGACTAATTTGAGATTTGATGGTGCGGGAGTTGGAGCAGATTTGAGATTTGATGGTGCGGAAATTGGGGCTGATCTGAGGTTTGATGGTGCGGAAATTGGGGCTGATCTGAGGTTTGATGGTGCAGGAATTATGACTGATTTGAGATTTGATGGTGCAGAAATTGGGGCTGATCTGAGGTTTGATGGTGTGGGAATTGGAGCGGATTTGAGGTTTGACAGTGTGTTAAGTGGAGCTGATTTGCGGTGCATAAACCATGGCTGGTTTGATGGTGCAGAAATTGGGGCTGCCACCGCACACAGAAAACCAAAGATCCTATAGATCAGGGATATGCAATTAGCGAACCTGCAGCTGTTGCAGAACTACAATTCCCACGAGACATTGCAAAGACTCTGACAGCCACAAGCATGACACCCAGAGGTATGATGCAACAGCTGGAGGTCCATTAATTGCATATCCCTGCTATATGTTTTTTTTTTTTAAGAAAAGTCAGCTACATTATATTACCAAAAGTATTGGGACACCTGCCTTTACATGCACATGAATTTTATTGACATCCCAGTCTTAGTCCGGAGGGTTCAACGTTGAGTTGGCCCCACCCTTTGCCGCTATAACAGCTTCCCCTCTTCTAGGAAGGTGTTCACAAGGTTTAGGAGTGTGTCTATGAGAATGTTTGACCATTCTTCCAGAAGCGCATTTGTGATGTCAGGCACTGATGTTAGACGAGAAGGCCTGGGTCGCACTCTCCGCTCTAATTCATTTCGAAGGTGTTCCATCGTTGAGGTCAGGACTCTGTGCAGGCCAGTCGAGTTCCTCCACCCCAAATGTGAAAATGGATCAAAAGGTGCAGTCCACCTTTAAAGTAGATGTAAACACAATCACTAATCTCTTTGTAAGTCTGCAGATTTCCTTAAAGCACTGGTTCTCAACCTTCTAGTGCCGTGACCCCTTGATAAAATTACCCCAGTTGTGGGGACCCCTAACAGTAAAATAATTTTCATAGCGTGGGTTGTCAGCACCCAAGAAAAGTAATTTGCGCCCCTAATGCAGAGACATTTAGCGCTCCTTAAGTCCTTTTAATGGCAAATATAAATCGCAGGTAGTGTTACTCACTGTGTCTCCGACTTTGTGGTGTTTTGTAGCAGTGACACCTATGCCAAAATCAGGAGATAGGGCCTCCTGCAGTCCCTCCCACTTCACATTCCCCACCAGTCAGCTAATCTCTAGTCTCCGCCGCCCCCCCCCAGCCATGCCATGAACTTAATGGGTGCCTGCGGGCTCCAGGAACAGTCCAGCTGGGCAGCCACAGGCTCAGGGATGGCCTTGCTGGGCGGCCGCAAAAAGGCCCCTGGCAAATCTTTATTTGATCCCCAGGTTGAGAACCACTGCCTTAAAGTGTAAGAAACCCCCCCCCTCTATGGTTTTCAGCCAAGGAAGCTGCAGTCTTACCTGTTTGAGCTACAACTGCCATGGTGCTGCACATGTGATCAGTTAGGACACCAGCCATTGGATTTGACAGTTTCGTTGAGAGCACAACCAATGGGAGTGCTACATTTCCAGCACGTGCCGGAAATGAAACTTATGGATGGGTTTATTTCCGCTCTAAAATCTCTGGTGTTCCTGCTATAAAAGTCCTTGGTTTTTGCACTTCCTGTTATGAGGTGACAACACCCGGTCCAACACCTTATTGTTGTCATCCCCACAGTGGTGGCAAATGTAAAAAATTGGAAACCTTTGGTAATTGTTTGACACGCAACTGATTAAAATCAGGTCATTTTATATGAGCCCCCCGATCGTATTTGCTGAACCTCAAGCCCACAACAATGCAAAATAGCCAAAAGCACACCAATAAATTATATGTATTAAAAAAAAAAAAAATTATAGTAAAAAAAAAAAGCTTTATTTATACAGGAAGACATTAACAGAAAGGCCAAAACTATAATTCAAAACCAAAAATAAAACAAAATCAGAGAGCTTTATTACAGAACATGACTTCAAGCAAGTCTTCAATCTCTAAGGCTAAAAACAAAAAGGTGCAAAAGATTAACAGTTGTCCATTAATTGAAATGCTCTTGTGAGAGAGAAAAAACAAACAAAAGAAACACACACTGATATATTGCTAAACTCTTCATTAGTTTTTTTTTTTTTTTATCCATCTAATTTACAAAGGTCATAGAGGACCTGTCTGTCTACACCGTGTAGCCATTTTACAGACGAGGCTGATCTTTTAGAAAACGCAGCGCATCAATTCCTTGGACGCCGGGAAATCCTATGCCCCCTACGCCCTTTCTTATGGAATTTTATAGGTGGAGTTATCCTTCCAAAATGGCTGACTGGAGTGTCTTATTAAACCCCTGGGTGAAGGGAAAGTTTATATGATCTTTCAAGCCCATTTTATATATTTGTAAAAAAAAAATTAAGTGTATACGTCAAACCATTTTTTTTTTTGGTAATTTTGGCCAGAATAAGGAAGGAATAGAACCCCTGTTGAGTTAGAGATTTTTTTCCTTTATGTGATAAATACAGGACAATAACAAGCCCATAGGGTCCTAACCCTCCCTTACTCTACCAAAAAAAAAAAAAAAAATCTATTGTTAAGTGAGAGACACAGGAAACCGAAAGCCATACTGCCGCCTACAGGAGAAATGGACTATAAAAAAAAAAAGTAGAAGGCCAGCCCCCTAGAGACTATAACCCCTCCCACCTGCACAGTGTCCTTTCTCTCCGCTATATTCTTTGCTTGAATGAAGATTTTTCTACAAATCAACAGCTCCTAATGAATGCATCATGTCAGTGAGGAGTGCAGGCAAACCCCCACAGAGCTCAAGATGGCAGCAAAAACCAGACGGGTTCTAAATCCTTCCTGCGCTATCCAAAAAACAAATATTTTATATCTTTTAGCCCTGGTTCACACTGGGCTGCAGGAGTAAAATCGTGAGAGTTCAGCTGAACTCGCACGATTTCACTCCCGCTGGCAGTCCCGATTTCGGCTGCGAGTTAAGAGACATCTGTGCAGAACAGATGTCAATGTAAATCGCGTCCTGAAATCGCAAAAAGTAGTACAGGAACTAATTTTTGAAATCAGTGCAGCGCCGCAGATGCGGCGTCGCACCGATTAGGACGGTGTCATTGCCGGCAAATGCCGCCGATTTAAGATGCGATTTCATTTCGCATCTCAAATCAATCATACCCAGTGTGAACCTGGGCTTAGGGCCAGTTTACACAAGACGCAGTTCCATGTTTTCTGCACTAAAAAAAATGCATGCACAGATTTTTCCATGTATTCCAATGGCTCTAGTTTACACCATGCAGTCAGTTTCTGCACCGGAAACTGAGTGCATGGTGTGAACTAGAGCCATTGGAATACATGGAAAAATCTGTGCATGCATTTTTAGTGCAGAAAAAATGTGCACGGAACTGCGTCTGGTGTGAACTGGTCCCAAAAGATAAAATATTGTGCAGAAAAATGGCGCACAAAACTGAACGGAACTGCGTCTGGTGTGAACTGGCCCTAAAAGTGAATCCCCCCCCCCTTAGTGTACCGCCCTCTAATATTCTTCCCCCAAACAGCTTCCAGATCATCCTGCCAAGCAATTGGAGGCTGGAGAGCTCATCCATAAAGCTTCAGCACAATCAGCAAATATTAAAAGAGCATAAAATAATAATAAATGATGGATTTTTGTCTTTTCGCTTATTTTTTTTTTATATTATTTTTTTAGCAACCTTGCTGCAAATATGTGGCGATCCCGACAGTCTCCTTCCCTTCTTGGCGCATTCCCGACCTTGCCAAGTGCAGAAATAGATCCTGGTTGGTTTGCAATCCGAGCGGCAGGATGCTGTGTCGACGCACAGGGGTGCCTGTAGTCCCCCACCCCTTCATAGCTTGCAAAAACACCACACACAAACCAGTAATTGCTACTATTATTAAAAATAATGTTTCCATGTCATAGTGTACTTTGCCATGCATGACTACACCAATGCTGTAAGGATTTGGAAACCCGGCAGCATTTTATTGGCAGTTTGTGTTGTGTTACAATTAAAAAGGCAAAAATATAGGAAAACTGGAACAGTCAGCATAAAATAAAACTTTTATATGGATTACAGTTCAGCCCCGCCCCCTATAAAGTCCATAAATGCCACTTAATATAACTCTCATCCTTTTATTCTAAAAGCTTACTTTTTTTGCCCCCAAGAAAGTCCAAACTAGTTTCCGATTTCTAGACGGCTTTCTATATAAATTTTAGACTTCAGAAATGCAGCTTCTCCGGAGCCCCACATCAAAAAAAAAGCCACGCCCCCAAACAAAGACGACATGCTACATGAACGCCATAAGTAGCCAACAGTGTGTATATGGTCTATGGCCCCCAATCAAGCAGTAATACCATAAAAAAAACAAAGGGGTAGGGTCATCCACCATGACGATAAAGAATCGCTTCATACACGGACCATAAATTAAACGTTTTTTTTTGTTTTTCTTTTTGCATATGTTTTCAATTTAAAGCGGAGGAGAGCCATTATTAAAAAATGATTTGCTGGGTAGCACACATACATACTGTATATACCTGGGGGAGAGAAGACCTGCTTTGTGTTGCAGTTTTCTCTAAAAGGACATAAAAGGGGGACAAAAATAAAATAAAATTTAAAAAATAAAACCAAAAATGTCAGCCGTGGTGTCGTTTATGCGTTTTTCATGCCGAACGTCTCCTGTGAGGCGTAGACCATGTAGAGGAAGCCGTCTTCGTCCTTTTCGCGCTCGTAGACCTCGGAGATTGGCGTGCATACGCTCACCATGCTGTGACCGTTCACAAGGAGGAAGAACGCTTGGTTGGCGTTCAGCTGTAGGCGTCGCCTGTGGTGCAGAGACAAAAAAAATTGTCAAGAAGAGAGAAGCAACACATTGGACGTTGTCTGGGCCAGGTGTAGGGAAACACTACAAATCCCATCATGGCCCTACCTCTGGAAGTCATGCCTGTGGCTTTTAGGTCCCTTTCATATGGGCGGAAAGGACAGGCATAAATACATGTTTTTACGTGTTTATGTAAAAAGTGTGGTGTGCATTTGTATTCAGCCCCCCTGAGTCAATACTTTGTAGAACCAACTGCAAACAGGACTTCTTATGTCTTTCTTCTTGCCACTCTTCCATAAAGGGCAGATTTGTGGAGTGCACCACCTAATAGTTGTCCTGTGGACAGATTCTCCCCCCTGAGCTGTGGATCTCTGCAGCTCCTCCAGAGTTACCATGGGCCTCTTGGCTCTTCTCTGATGCTGTCCTTGCCCTGCCTGTCAGTTTAGGTGGACAGCCATGCCTTGGTGGGTTTCCAGTTGTGCCATACTCTTTCCATTTTCGGATTATGGATTAAACAGAGCTCCATGAGATGTTCAAAGCTTGGGATATTTTTTTTTTATACCCTATCCCTGCTTTAAACTTCCCCACAACTTTATCCCTGACCTGTCTGGTGTGTTCCTTGGCCTTCATGATGCTGTTTGTTCACTAAGGTTCTCCAACAAACCTCAGAGGGCTTCACAGACCAGCTGTATTTATACCGAGATTAAATTACACACAGGTGGACTCCATTTACCAATTACCGTATATACTCGAGTATAAGCTGACCCGAATATAAGCCGGATTTTACCACAAAAAAAAAAAAAATGGGAAAACTTATTGACTTGAGTATAAGCCTAGGGTGTCCATCTGCATGCCTCACTGTGTCCATGACTAGACTGACATTTAACATGGGAGTCTATGAAAGGGGTGGCCGGCTTTGAAAAAACTGTGCTCCCCGGCCATAGGTCCCCCGGACAGCAAACTTGTAGATGAAGGACTACATGTGTGCCAAGTTTGGGGTCCAGGGGACCTACAGCCGGCTGGTACCGGGTCCCCAAATCCGAGATCAGGCGCAAAAAGGCGAGTATAAACCGAGGGGGGCATTTTCAGCACAAAAAAAAAAAAAGGTGCTAAAAAAAAAAACTCGGCTTATACGCGAGTATATAGGGTAGGTGACTTCTAAAGGTAATTGGTTCCACTTAATTTTAGTTAGGGGTATCAGAATAAAGGGGACTGAATGCGAATGTACACCACACGTTTCACATATTTATTTGTATAAAAAAAAATTGAAAACATCTATAAATGTTCCTTCCACTTCACAAGTATGTGCCACTTTGTGTTGGTCTATCCCAATAAAATAATAAAAATAAACAATAAATAAAATAAAAATGTACGTGTTTGGTTGCAACATGACAAAATGTGGAAAATTTCAAGGGGTGTAAATACTTTGTCCCAGCATGCCAACCTAGGGCATTTTGAGACTTGTAGTTCCACATCAACCTATGAATGGTTCAATCTGAATGACCCCATTCTGGGAGGGTCATCCTTCGTTCTCACCGGATAATTTTGATGAGCTCGCTCATATTGACGTGATCTGGAACAAGGAATTTGGTTTTATCCAACACCGGGAGCTGCTTTTCCCCCTTGTACCTCTCGATAATGACCTGGAAAAAATAAAAATAAAAAAATAAATGGGGCATCAGGCGAAAGTATAAAAAATAAAAATCCACTAGGCACAATGGTGTTTAGACTGAGTACACAGAATGATGGAATTATAAAAAAGAAAAACCTTTGTATGGGGCACCCTCCTGCCTCCAACAGTCCCAAACATGAAGAAAAATGTATAAAAATGAGTCTCCGTGTGTTACCACTCCCCTTCAGGCCGTCATAGCTGTCAGTGATTGGTGGGAGCACAGCACTCCTAATAATTATAAAGTGGGAGGGGCAGTGACAAGAAATTCTGGACCTACTCCAGACAGGATATGAGGCGGTTTCCATCGGACTTGCTGCAGCTTCTATTGTGAGAAGCTCACAGTGTGCAGTGAAATCAGAGGAAGCCATTTCAGCACATGCGGTACAACTGTGCAAGACTAAAGGGGGGCCGGAGGTCAGATTTAACACGGAAAAAAAAATAGAGAGAGGGAAAGTCTTCCCTGGGAGGACACAGACAGCAACAAACACCTGAGAGGGGTTCTACCACCTTCCTGCTTCACCAAAAACTAGTCTGTTCCCCTTTAACACTCCTGATCATGGCTATGAAAACCACATGGACGCATATGACTCATTTGGATGAATTAAGCAACCTGATCCCGCGTGTAACACCAACATGTGAGATGAGAAAATCTCGGAAATTTCTGAAAGACTGAATGACGAAAGACAAGACATCAGTTACATCGCTGAAGATCTTTCCTCTGCAGGAATTGGGGTGATCATCTTTAAAGGCATTCCTTTCAGCCGTACACATATAATTCTAAACAAAAATTACATGGGGATCCCCTAATAATGGGCATTGCAGGTGTACAGATCTGGGAACTCAGCACAGGGATAGTGGAAACCCCTCATAATGGGCACAGCAGGTGTACAGACCCAGGAACTCAGCACAGGGATAGTGGGAACCCCTCATAATGGGCACAGCAGGTGTACAGACCCAGGAACTCAGCACAGGGATAGTGGGAACCCCTCATAATGGGCACAGCAGGTGTACAGACCCAGGAACTCAGCACAGGGATAGTGGAAACCCCTCATAATGGGCACAGCAGGTGTACAGACCCAGGAACTCAGCACAGGGATGGTGGGAACCCCTCATAATGGGCACAGCAGGTGTACAGACCCAGGAACTCAGCACAGGGATAGTGGAAACCCCTCATAATGGGCACAGCAGGTGTACAGACCCAGGAACTCAGCACAGGGATAGTGGAAACCCCTCATAATGGGCACAGCAGGTGTACAGACCCAGGAACTCAGCACAGGGATAGTGGAAACCCCTCATAATGGGCACAGCAGGTGTACAGACCCAGGAACTCAGCACAGGGATAGTGGAAACCCCTCATAATGGGCACAGTAGGTGTACAGACCCAGGAACTCAGCGCAGGGATGGTGGGAACCCCTCATAATGGGCACAGCAGGTGTACAGACCCAGGAACTCAGCACAGGGATGGTGGGAACCCCTCATAATGGGCACAGCAGGTGTACAGACCCAGGAACTCAGCACAGGGATGGTGGGAACCCCTCATAATGGGCACAGCAGGTGTACAGACCCAGGAACTCAGCACAGGGATGGTGGGAACCCCTCATAATGGGCACAGCAGGTGTACAGACCCAGGAACTCAGCACAGGGATAGCGAGAACCTCTCATAGACAGGTATGTACCAAACACAGAAATATACATCTTAGGAGAGAAGGGTCACACGTGAA
Source organism: Rana kukunoris (assembly GCA_029574335.1). Lineage (NCBI taxonomy): Eukaryota > Metazoa > Chordata > Amphibia > Anura > Ranidae > Rana > Rana kukunoris. The sequence goes on from CM056059.1 coordinate 313,553,934, forward strand.
GGTGCATTTCTTTGATACAAGTCTATGTTATTTTATAGTTTTTATCTCCAGAGAACATGACAAGTGCGGAGTTGCTCCACTCACCGGGATTTTGGTGGGGTGTTGCTCGCGGATCAGCCTTACATCCTCTACTCTTTGCTCTAGAGACAGAATAGATACAGAGAGATCAATGAGCAGCAGATACAATTGTTACAAAGAATACATTTCAGATGAACGATATATAGCTGGAGTCTTCTCTATTATTCACTACTTGATAATTATATACTATATGATTAATACTGCCACCTACAGGACCAGTGGACATAAGGTACATAGGAAACTAAAAGCCAGCCCTTTAATGCTCTAACCCCTCCCACCCGCTCAGTTGATCTAGTTCACATGTGTGCGCGTTTTGGTTTTGGTTTTTAGCCCCTCTATTTGGACAGCCAATTATGACTGGGCAGATATGAAGTGGGAGGGGTTATACCCCCCGAGTGGGCTGGCCATCAGTTTGCCACGTCTTTAGTGTTCATTTCTCCTGTAGGTGGCAGCATATTATATTTAAGGGCCCAGAGGTCCCCAGATGGCAACCCCCCCCCCTTTTTTTTTTTATAAAAAATTAAATATATATATATATATATATATATATATATATATATATATATATATATATATATATTACATACACATTTGTTATACCGGTATTTCTTTTCTTTTGTAAGGGGCCCAATTTGTGCCACCCTGCTTCTCAATTCATGGCCCCCCTGCTTCTCAATTCGCGGAGGCACCCCCCTTCTCAATTTGAGGTGGCAGCACCCCCCAGTCCTCTGCTCCAGGGGGCCCATGCCTGAAGCGGTGTAAGGGGGTCCCATAAATTCCTAATGGCGGCCCTGCACCTTGGTAACAAGAAATTCAATGTTACAGATCTAGAGAACACTAGAGGGAATTACCAAATAAAATAACTAACTATCAGTTACATTTATTTGCCAATTCCCTCTAGATCGGTTACATTGTATCCCTTGTAGTTCCTATGCTCCTCAGCACCATCTAGTGGTGATAATAAAAACGTTTCATTTAGAAGAAGAGAAAATAGTCTGAAGTACATTCATTTTTGCCCAAATCGCCCAAAAAAAATGTGCATGCAGATCATCATCATCTGCCACCTCCACGTGTCATTGTGCCCACAGGTTGGGGCGGGGCACACCTCCCACCAATTATCTTATAGCCAGATGGTCTCAGACAAATTCTGGGTGTGGTTTCTGAGATCAGGTCATTTGCATACTCCAAGCTTTAGAAATCCACCTCTCTGGCTTTAGCTCTGGTGTTGGTTGGGAGCGAAGTTGCTCCCCAATACATGAGCCGTTTGCCACGATCACGCTGTGATTTGGCCTTTAGGAGGTGACAGAAAAGGAAGCCACAGCAGGTTCCCGGCCCCTCCTCCTCCAAATATGCCCTGAGCTTAATACAGAGTGTTCCCACTGAGCCATGAATAAGTAATGTGGACTGCTCCTGCCACACAGTGTCCCTTCTAAAGATGAAGGTGGTTTAGAATAGAGACGATCGTCTAAGTTTCAAGAATGCTCGCCATTCAGCCAAATACTGAAAATGTAATGTTAGATTTGATTTACTGCTCATATTCAGTAATATGATATTCCAATAACATGATACAACCTTATCAATGCCCCAAGATGATAAAATCACTGAGACACAGATATAGGAGAGAACGATGAAGAAGATGAGTGCCCAACACGTGACCTGCTGCATCCCAGGCAGAGTCTGCCACCTGTTGGGCACCAGGGCAGGGTGGCAGAAGTGTTCCTGCGCTCGGCACTATAATGAAGACCATATGGTCAGGCCCACCTGCCTGTAGAAGTATAGTCCTGGCCTGATCTCAAAGAGCGAGGGTTCAATAACCCCGTCACTGACCACTAGTGTGAGGTGGGATGAGGGTCAACAAGGGACTTACTCTGACCATCAACCAATGTAGGGCTATTATTACAATGAGGTTATATCAGGACATCAATGCCGGGGGGGGGGGGGGGGGTAATTATTGCGTCCGTTGACTCCAGCGCTGGGGGGTCCATACTGCATCCACCGGCACCAAGCCTGTGGGGCATCACTGCATCCACCGGCACCAAGCCTGTGGGGTATCACTGCAGAAGCAGGCAGAACAGGGAGGGGGATTGCCGTCAAGGAATCAATTATAGGAACCATGCCCTGTGTCTGTCTCTACCTGCAGCATCTGAAAGCCAGCAGGAGGGGGAGAAACTGGCTTTCGGCTGCTGCAGAGAACCGCAAAGGGATTCCTTTTGTAATTGCCCCTCCGCACCAATTCCCCCTGCTGTCCGGGCCCCCTACAGGAGGACTGGTGGTCCCCCCCTATCAGCAGCCCTGATTGTGTGGCCCTCTTGAAGAGTCAGGGGCCACATTTTAGGATCCCAATCATTTTGAAGTTGACTATCACTGATAAAAAGGAGATACACGGCCTGTTTTGCAGTCAGAATAGGCACTGGGAAGGGATGGACTTGGCCTTCCAGCACTGAACATGACACCACTTCATGTGACAGAGCCATTAGTGGCCAACAGGAAGAGAGCACCAGCCAGGCAGGAAAAGAAAGCCATCCGGGCAATCAGCCCAAGCCAGGTTCCTTTTTAAGAGACGTCATAAGAAACATTTCCACATCTCCGCAGACTGAGAAATGTTGAAATAAAGATTCATTTGTTAGAAAGCACAACGGGTGCACCCATGTTTTGTACAATGGCCTTATGGCTGCCATTGAGGACCAGTGCAGAGTGAGCGCCCTCCACTGGCAGACTGGTGCAGCAATAAAGATGTTTCCCCCCCCCCCCCACCGCGGCTGATTTCGGGGAGGAGACGCATTTTCTGGTTACAGCCGATTACAGCTCTTCCACTAATTGAGGATGTTCCTTCCTCTAATGGTTCGATCGATGATGTCACAGAACTCTGGGGAGCCATAAGAACCCGCAGGAAGATGAAAGTGTTCTGCGATGAATAGTATTAAGTAAAGGCAGACGAGCAATACGGTTATACAGCAATTAAGACCCCGCCTGTCGGCAGAAGGTAATCGTTGCCGGATCTCGGCGCTGTCCGCTTTTACTCCAGCTGGCGCCGGATCAAGGGAGGCCCATAAAACCGCGGCCCCTCTGAACGCCATTCTACAGCCAAGAGATAGAGTAGAGTCCATTTCCAGTGAACACATTTTAATGCAACTTCTACAGGCTACAGTTTCTACCTCCAGTTTCCATTTGTAGAGACCCCCTGATCGATCGATAACTTATGACATTAAACCTCAGGGCCACAATGTTTTCCCTCCATGCGCCGACACCATGCCATTCATCAATGGCACACCCAGTGGGCCATTGTCCACAGCGCACATGCGCCATAGACATTGGTGCATTATTTATTGCAAATATCTCCTAAACTGCCAAATATCCTTTTCTCATCAGCAGTATATAGTAGTCTTGTGACTTCTATCAGTTCCTGGTGATGCTTGTAGGAGGAGTTTTCATACTGTACTAAGCCGTCCTTTAAGGCTGCAGGGCTCCTGACCCTCTGTCTGGACAGTGCTGATTGGCCCTGTGCTGATTACATACATTCTCCTAAAAAATAAAAATAAATAATCTCTAGCAATACACACCAAACTGGGCATGTGCAGCCTGACTCCAAGGGCTCTGTCTTATCCAGGGGGACAATACAGGGAGGGGAGGATCTGTGCATACAGGATCAACAGCCTTTTTACACAATGAAGATTAACCCCTTAGGTTCTACAGTGAGTACAACAAGCATGCTTTACCGCATATACAGACTGATTTTACTGTTGTGCATGGCAGTGGTTTTAAAGGCTCGGATGAACAGGGTGTGTGCACAACTCCCTAAGCGATGCTGGCGTTTGTAGGACTCGGGCTGTTCATAAACATGCGTGAAAGATGCCCATGTCCGCCATCTGCCTGTGCAGGAAGCCGAGAACAGAAGCCATATATCATTCATGAGGAACACACAGAATGCTTCTCTATAGGAGGAACCACATCAACCTTCCTCCAGGAAAAAGGCCCCATCCACTAGGATAACACACAAGTCCGAATACATGCTTTGTGAAGGAACTACAGATCCCACCATGCTACATCAGCCAAGATCAGAGTGATACGTTATTCCAAGGATCCTCGGATGGTGGAATTCACACTGGCTTGCAGTACAATGCAAGGAAAATGGACGTACATTTCCATCCATTTTATGTACGTTTTAATGAGCGTTCACTTGCATTCATGCGCGTTTGTGATGTGCATGGACGCACGCTTAGATGCAACGCATTTTGCATGTTTCCTGTGACATCACATCCTGTTCCTGTTCATGGGTTAAAGTGGTTGTAAAGGTTCCAGTTTAAAAAAAAAAAACAAACATGCCGTATTTACCTCCACTGTGCAGTTAGTTTTGCACAGTGGCCCGATCCTCCTCTTCTGGGGTCCCACATCGGCCTCTCGGCTCCTCCCCGCAATAGATAACCCCCTCTGGGAAGCTCTCTCCTGAGGGCACCCTAGTTGAAAAGGGTTTCATTGATAACATTTTTCCCATTTTTACTGGCAGTAAGCACTGCAGCTTTTACCAACACAAAAGGTTGCAACCGTTTCCTCAGACCTGAAAATTAGGGCATTTTATGTCCAGCCATAAAAAAGGAACGGGACTTGTACCTTCCTCTGGCCCTTATCCAGCTGTAGGCCCTCGGTCTCATTGTCCTATCCCATTACCATACCCTGCCATTATACAGTTAGCCAAAACAATCAGCGAGGATCATGTTCCAGAGTGATAGGCCTTGCAGAGGCCTAATTGTTGGACAGCTCCTGAACACTCCGTCCTTTGTGTCTCGTACAGAAAACACATCATTTTCTCCAAACAAGAACACTGCCAACTACACAGTGCCCGCTGAACCGGAGAGGAAAGGTCGCCCGTGCACCTGAATGATAGCAAAACATCAAGACATCGCACCAGCAACACTACTACTACACAAGGAGCAATCTGACATCTAACAAATGCTGTATTACCAGTTTACCAATATACAGTGCCTTGAAAATGTATTCATACCCCTTGAAATTTTCCACATTTTGTCATGTTACAGCCAAAAACGTAATTTGTATTTTATTGGGATTTTATGTGATAGACCAACACAAAGTGGAACATAATTGTGAAGTAGAAGGAAAATTATACATTTAAAAAAAAACTGAAAAGTGTGGCGTGCATTTGTATTCAGCCCGATTTACGCCGATACTTTTTGGCCTGTCAGTTTAGGTGGACGGCCATGTCTTGGTAGGTTTGCAGTTGTGCCATACTCTATTTTTGGATATAAAAAAAAAAAAAAAAAAAAAAAGTTAACCTAACCCTGCTTTAAACTTCAACAACTTTATCCCTGACCTGTCTGATGTGTTCCTTGGTCTTCATGATGCTGTTTGTTCACCAAGGTTCTCTAACAAACCTCTGAGGGCTTCACAGAACAGCTGTATTTATACTGAGATTAAATTAAACACAAGTGAACTCCATTTACTAATTAGGTGAATTCTGAAGACAATTGGTTCTAATTTTCCTCCCACTATGTGTTGGTCTATCGCATGAACAAAGGGCCAGTTTATTGTCTTTCAGACTTTAGGAGGGCCGGATTGTGACCAGCGGTGGTAGAAAATGTCCCAGGCTAAGCATCAGTGAGAATAAATATGGCCTCCAAGTTTGTGGTCAGTAGGAGAAATAGTATCCCATCATTGGTATCAGTGGAAGAAATCGTGCCACCTTGTGGGAGTTAGTTGAAGGAATAGCGCCTCACATCAGTGGGAAGAATAGTGCCCCAAGGGCCGGTTAAAGGCTAGCAAAGGGGCACATCTGGCCCTTGGGCCGTAGTTTGGAGACCCCTGGTCTATCGCATAAAATCCCAATAAGATACATTTACGTGTTTTGGTTGTAACGTGACAAAATGTGAAAAAAAAAAAAGGGGGGGGGGGGGGGGGAGAAAAGGAAAGGAAAAGAAGAGAACTTCAACGAATAGACAAAACAGGAAACAAATAAAAAATGTAAAACGCAAACAAAAAAATAAAAAATAAGAAGGAGACCCAGGACTAACAAGTCAGGAAAAAATTAAATAAAAATATCCTGCACTGGGTAGCTCATGTTTTTGGATTTCCAGCAGCTGTCGGGCTCCAGCGCCGTCTTTTGCAGCCGCTGTTTTTTTAGAGAGACTCAGGCTGCACCAAACACTGCAAGATGACTTAATTTCCCATCCAAGCTCAACAGATGACAATTTAACCCTCTGCTGGCCAGAGCCCTGCAGGCCAGAGACGGGTCCCAGCTGCAGAATCCATGCAGATTTATGCTCAGAGTATTGCAATCTCACTATGAGGGGTGCAAATGGCTCATTACAGGGTGGGTGCTGCAGAGCCAGGGAGGAGGCGTGACATAAGACCTCCTGGCACCACACAACGCAGGGCACCCAGCCAGGAGCACCGAGACCAAAATACATTCTCCAAGACACAGCTGTAACCAGAGCCCTGGCTGGTCATGTGACTGCTGGGGCCCCGCAACGCACAACAACACGTCTGTCTTCAAACCGAAGAATAGGTGTCACACACGTTTCAATGTCACGCATTCAATTCTGCAACAGTTATTTCAAAATGTGGGATTTTTTATTTTTTAAGGGTCACACACAAAAAAGAAACAAAAGCTGCAAATTGGTTGCCCTTCTTATTGAGGTTCCCCCCCCCCCATGAATTTTTAGATGGCAAAATCCAAGAAATAGAAACATTTTTCCTGTTCAAATTGCAACAAAAATTGCAATACATTTTTTTTTTACTAGATTGTAGCTTTATTTTTTGTTTGTTTGTTTTGTTTATTTATTATTACATTGGCTATTGGGTAAGATTTCTGGGAACGTTTTTTTTTTTTTTTTTTACTGTATAAGGATCACGTTGTTGTAATGTCAGACATCAAATGCGATTCGCTGCTGCTGTAATGTCTGTGCGATGCAAACTCAGCCATACAGATTTTATGGCTAAATCCGAATTGCATTTTGGCCAAAGTCGTGCAGGATCCTTTCTTTTAGTCTGCATCGGTGTTCACACCCATGCGATCCGATTTTTGTCCGAATTGACAGTTCGCACTGCGATCTGTAGACCGATCTGGGGGTGTCATTAACTTTGTATTGACACTCCCAGCGGTTGGTATATGGCAGTATGAACTGCCTGCGAGTCAGCTGCGATTGCAGGAAGCCGCAGTGGATTCGCAGGATTCCAGCATTGCGCCAATGTGATCTGAGCCAAAAAGCTGTTTCACACCACAAAAAATGCACTCCAGATCCTTTCCGGATGCGTTTCTGAATGCGCGTTTTTTAACATATTTTTGACACGTTGCGGTGCATTTTTGATGCGCTACAGTGCATTTATGCATTTTACCAAATTTCAGTACAGTTCAGTGCAGGAAAAATGCAGCATGTTCTACTTTTTTTCCCTGGAACGCCTTGTAACTGACCGCACTGGTCTGAACTATGCCATTGGAAACCATATAACATTCTTTCCATGCGATTTTGATGCAGAAAAAAAACGCACTGGCCTGCATGTGGTGTGAACTGGACCTAAACCACAACGCGTCACAAACTATACATCAGTACCTGCACTGAATTGAAACACGCATTGAAGGTGTATGTCAGAGCCAGAGAGACACAGACATGTAGAGACAGAGCGGCCGAGGCAGGCAGAGCGAGCAAGAGCGGCAGAGGCAGACCAAGCGAGCAAGGCCGACAACGCAAGCGAGCGAGGGCAGCAGACAGAGCCAGAGAGCGGCCCGAGGCAGACAGAGCCAGAGAGCGGCCCGAGGCAGACAGAGCCAGAGAGCGGCCCGAGGCAGACAGAGCCAGAGAGCGGCCCGAGGCAGACAGAGCCAGAGAGCGGCCCGAGGCAGACAGAGCCAGAGAGCGGCCCGAGGCAGACAGAGCCAGAGAGCGGCCCGAGGCAGACAGAGCCAGAGAGCGGCCCGAGGCAGACAGAGCCAGAGAGCGGCCCGAGGCAGACAGAGCCAGAGAGCGGCCCGAGGCAGACAGAGCCAGAGAGCGGCCCGAGGCAGACAGAGCCAGAGAGCGGCCCGAGGCAGACAGAGCCAGAGAGCGGCCCGAGGCAGACAGAGCCAGAGAGCGGCCCGAGGCAGACAGAGCCAGAGAGCGGCCCGAGGCAGACAGAGCCAGAGAGCGGCCCGAGGCAGACAGAGGCGTTTAGAGATTACTATGAATTGGCATGTGGATACCGGAGTCAAATTCGACTAACGTTGCTTTGGCAGCAATGTACTAGGTGCTGAGCCCCCCCACCTGCCGCAGAGATTTTGATAGCAGCCCCCCCCCCCCAAAGAAGTGACAGAACATGGCAAAAAAAAGGATGATTTTTACCATTTGGCAAATTGGAACATGATGTATTGTACGCAAACCTACTAAATTGAAGGATCAGTTCACCTTTCTGACCATGTTCAGCTTACACCTATATTGAGGGTCACATTCTGCAGCCCCCCACAACAGTTTACTGAATCCAGGGGTCATCTTTCCCGCAGGTGCCAGCTGTTGCCTTTAATATGACTCAGCTGTGCATGGCTCCGCCCACTCAGATGTGCCATCCATTCACAGGGATCAGTGAATGGGGAGACTACAAGTCCCGTCTGCCACCGAGTCTATGGGAGCCAGAGCATTGTATCCGTGAATTGCAACCACAATAGTTTGCAGGCTCCAATTCAAATAAAAATAAATAAAAAGCCTAAAAGGTCAAATGAGAGATCTGAACTCTTTTTGACCCCCAGATGTCTCAATAAAAGAGGATATGTCGTGCTTATTTCTATTACAAGGGATGTCTACGATCCGCATAAGAGGAATTAAAGAGATAAAATAAAAGGGACAGTGTTTAAAAAATAAAAATCATTAGAGCGAGAGCAATAATTCTAGCGCTAGACCTCCTCTGTAACTCCCAACAGGTAATCTGTAAACATTTTTCAAGTGTTGCCTATTGAGATTTTTAAGTACCGTAGTTTGTCGCCATTCAAGGAGCACGTGCAATTTTAAAGCGTGACATGTTAGGTATCCATTTACTCGGCTTAACATCATCTTTCATAGTATACATGAAAATTGGGCTGAAGTTGGTGTATTTTTTAAAATTATTTATTAATAAGTATTTCTCCCCCCCCCCAAAAAAAATGCTTTTAAAAGGCCGCTGCGCAAATACAGCGCATCACAAAATATTGCAACAACCACCATTTTATTCTCTAGGGTCCGAGAACAAGTAATGGTCTTAAAGTGGTTGCACCCAATGCACATATAGAGTAAAAAAAAAATGACATCTGCACTATATCACACCATAATGTACAAATTAATGCTCTGCGTTACCAAAAATCACACAGGTGCATTTTTCCACAGAATGACGTCAGGACGGTGGTTCAGTTGTCCTGACTGGGCATCATATGACGTCCAGCAGGATAAAAGCCGCCGCGCACCCATGGAGGCGTGCATCACAGTGATCGTTGTTGCGGCGTGTCATAGCAACTCAGATCTAGGTAAAGAGTCTCCGACGGAGACTCTTTACCATGTGATCAGGCGTGTCCAATCACGGCTGATCACAATGTAAACAGAAAGAGCCGTTGATCGGCTTTCTCAGTCGCATCTGACAGTCGCGAGTAGAGGAGAGCCGATCAACAGCTCTTGACAGGGGGGGGGGGGGGGCTGTGCTGTTTATCAGCACAGCCCCCGCTACAGATGCCCACCAGGGATGCCCATAAAAATGCCCAAAAGGGTTTGCCACCCTGGACCACCAGGCAGCTGCCAGTGCCCATCAGCAATGCCTGCCAGTGCCATCATCAGTGCCACGTATCAGTGCCATCCATGAGTGCCCATTAGTGCCACCTAAAAAAATAAAAACCTTTGAGGTTCTATTTGTGGGAACAAAATGATAAAAATTCTGTTTGGGTACAGTGTAGCATGACTGCGCAATTGTCATTTGAACAACAGCGCTGAAAGCTGAAAATTGGCCTGGGCAGGAAGACGGGAAAGTGCCTGGTATTCAAGTGGTTAAAGTCCCATTTAAAACGTTTTTTTAATCAAATTTTTTCGTAATTGTTTTTTGTATTATTTAAAGGGCCAGAGGTTTAAAGGCATGCGGTTGCCCCGGGTTACGGTACTTTTGTTCTCCCTCATCACACAGATCTGCATCTCCGACAACCAGCGTGGGCACACCCAGAGCATTACCCAACCAGGCAGCCGGCTGGCACCAGCCGGGCACTAAATCCACCTCAAGCTTCGCCTGGAATGACCTGGTATGACGGAGCTCCGGCCTTTTCAATGACACGCAGCGGCATGCGTCTACGTCCAGGATAAATCCCGCTTACATCAGGCCATGAAGAAATCCCTGCACTGAAAATCGCAGATCACTTCCCTGCAGATGGAAAACGTTAACGCCTGCAGCAGAATGGACGGGCACAGAACGCAACCCGAGGGTTTGTGTCCACAGGCGTCGTTTTCCTGCGTTTGGAAGGCTTGTCAATCGCAGGCCGACTAAATCTTATCAACCTAATGGAGCAGCTCAGGGGCTGCGTTGCGTTCCCTCGGACGCGGTGTGTCCTATTAAGATTTTTTACGTTCAGATGGCGAACGCAGCGTTTGACGCCGCCCCACGCAGACAAATTGTATTGATTGGTCTACGAGTCGCTCTGCCATGGCATGGACAAGAAGTAAATCGGTTACAAAACCCGATCAAGACTACAGCGCTACACGCTTAGAAACAAATGACGCAGACAGGCTTCACCACAGCGCCAACCAGGAAATCATCCAAAGAACGTCCGTTATTTTGCGGTCAGGCCTGGCGCATTGTGTGGGGGAGCACAGGACCCCTCCCGTCCCCCCGCCGCCAGCAATCCGCAGTGTCTGCGAAAAGATGATTTCATCCGCTCTCTGCCTGGATCTCCAGCGGGGTCATCGCCACGCCGGACCGGAAGGACGCCGCAATATTCCACCAGCTGCCCTCACAAAGTCACCGGATGTCTCCCGCTGTTAGCCCATGGCTGCCATCGGGTGCCCCTAGAGGGGGTATTAACCCTCAGCACTCCAGGCTGCGATGGGGAGAGAAGAGATCCAGAGACAATAAATTGAGCTCGGCATTAACCCTTGGAGCTCCAGCTTTGTATTTCCTATGTTACGTTGTAGTGGCCAGATCCGGGACATTAACCCTTTCAGCAGCCCCTCTTATAATCACCTTTCCTAGAAGATATTTGGGGCAAGAGATACAAAAGTGACCAAATGATTATTCCTCGACTACACAATGTCACAGGAAGGGCCACAGAGTCTCACTTCATGCTGTGGGTGGGGCATTAACCCTCTATTGCCCCCGGTACCCCTAAACCATACTCTCTTCTGTATAGGGGGGGGGCATTAAGTCTTCCCCACTTCCTCTGCTGTGGAGGAGGGCATTGACCCTCCCCTGTATAGTGGGGGGGGGGGGGGGGGGTGTGCATTGACCCTCCTCCTCTTCTGTATGCAGAGACATTAACCCTTCCCTCTCCTGTATAAGTGGCATCGACACTTCCTTACCCTCTCCAGTATATGGGGTATTAACCCTTCTCTCTCCTGTATAGGGGACATTAACCCTTAAGACACCTCTCCTGTATAGGGGGACGTTACCCCTTCACTATTTCCTTCCCCCATTACTGTACCGGGACGCATTAACCCTTCCCTGCTCTCCTGTATAGGGGGATATTAACCCTTACCTTTACCCACTTCTGTATAAGGGGGCATTGAAACTTCCTCATCCTCTCCTGTATATGGGGCATTAACCCTTCTCTCTCCTGTATAGGGGCATTAACCCTTCCTTCATCTCATGTATAAGGGGGCATTAACCCTTTCTTCCCCCGTTACTGTACCAGGAGGCATTAACCCTTCACTGCTCTACTGTATAGGGGGACATTAACCCTTACCTTTAGCCACTTATGTATAAGGGGACATTGAAACTTCCTCATCCTCTCCTGTATATGGGGCATTAACCCCTAACCCCCTGTACTTCAGGACATTAACCTTTCCCTCTCCTGTAAAGGGGAAGATTAACCCTTCCCTCATCTCATGTATAAGGGGGGCATTAACTCTTTCCTACCCCATGTACTGTACAGGAAGGCATTATCCCATCCCAGTTCTCCTACATAGGGGGGCATTTACCCTTACCTGCCCCCTTCTGTATAAAGGGGACATTAACCCTTCTCTGCCCCCTCTCCTGTATAGGGGGGGCATGAACCCCTATACAGGAAAGGTGGGATGAGGGGGGTGAGCATCATTTCCCCAAATAATAAAAACACAGCAACATACATGACAGAGGAGGGATTAACCCTTTCCTTTCCCATGTACTGTACAGGGAGGCAATAACCCTTCCCTGCTCTTCTGTATAGGGGGGCATTAACCCTTTTCTGACCCCTCTCCTGTATGGGGGGGCATGAACCCCTATACAGGAAAGATGGGATGAGGGGGGTGGGGTCATCATTTCCCCAAATAATAAAAACACAGCAACATACATGACAGGAGGGATTAACCCTTTCCTTTCCCATGTACTGTACAGGGAGGCATTAACCCTTCCCTGCTCTTCTGTATAGGGGGGCATTAACCCCTTTCTGACCCCTCTCCTGTATGGGGGGGGGCATGAACCCCTATAGAGGAGAGGTGGGAGGAGGGGAGCGTTGTTTCCCCAGATAACAAAACACAGCAATATACATGACGGGGGGGGGGGGGGGGGGTAAACCCTTTCCAGGCCCCTCCCCATGATAAAGGGGATCAGAGTAACAAGTAGGATTCCTTGTGTGAGAGACAGAAAGTGAAAACAAAACATTCCGCGGTCACCTCTGAGGCTGGGCAGGTGTTAACCCTTTCAGACCCCCCCCCTCCCCCCACATCTGGGATCTGCAGCTTGGGATAAACATACAAAGTACAATGCAGCACACGGAGGTGGGGGGAGGAGTCGCATACACGCAATGCTTCTCTGGTTAATAAAGGGTTAAGGATAAAATAAAAAAACATACAAAGTATCCATAAAATAAACAAATCAGCATTGGTGACACTCTATAGTCCTATCTGCCCTCATGTGTTTGGATGGGGGGGGGGGGGGGGGGGTGATAATACAGAAAACAACAACACCAACCAAAACTCAGGGCCTCTATAGACAAACAAAACAACCAAGGGCATTAACCCTTTAACATCCTACCCTCACCACCCCCCCCCCCCCATAAAGAAGGACTCCAGGATATGTATTCTCTATTGGGGGGGGGGGGGGCGGGTAATAATCCTTCCAGCTGGCAGATCAACAAATCCAAAAAGTAGCAATAAACTCCCCAATGTGTCCCCCGAAGACAGGACCCTGTAACCCCCCCCCCCCCCCCCAAAGGAAGGATCCGGGGTACATTGTATTCTCCATACAGGGTGACATTAACTCTTCCAGCAGATCTGATGATACAAAGTAACAGGTTACACCCCAGAGGGGCCCCATCTACAGCCTGGGCTTTAACCCTTTCACCCCCCCCCCCCCCCATGTCTACCGGACACCCAGGGAAGGACACTGGAGGGAGAGGGGGGGGGGGGGTTAATATATTCTATATACAGGGGGGATTAACCCTTCATACTCCACCTGCCAGCAGGTGATCGGAGGAAAGCCAGGAGCCCCCCCCCCTATACTTTAACCCTTCCCTGGCCCCCCCATGTCCATTCCTCCTCTCCCATAAGCTCTGGTAACCGGGGGGTGCACGGGGAGACATGACCTTTCACCCTTCCCTTCCCCTTCTCTGCACCCAGAGGCTCCATGGAGATAAAACACACCCAGCGGCCGCCGCATTAACCCTTTCCCCCCTCCACTCACCCAGGGTCCGCCTCTGTTTGAAGCTCTTCTCGGACGGCATCTTTCCTCCGCTCTGCTCTCCGGTCTGTATGTGAGGCGACCGCCCCGGCCAAGCAAAACAAAACACGGCCCGTGATGTAAATGTGACGTCACACGGCACCTCCCCGCCGCCATATTGCGTGTGGCAGGGGGCGGGGCCGGGGCTGAACATGTGACTCTCCCCTGAGCCAGTCAAATAGTGGGGGAGGCAGAACTACAAGTCCCAGCAGGGACAGGGCAGAGCCCGGGGTCATAGAACTGAAAGACTTGTGATGACTTTCTATCATTATGATTTATATGATTTTTATTACATTGTATAATATTATTATATTTTATTGTTTTATATTATTGTGTTATATTGTATAATACAATATAACACAATAATATAACACTATAATACAATACAACACAATAATATAACACAATATAACACAATATAACACTATAATATAACACTATAATATAACACAATAATATAATACAATATAACACAATAATATAACACTATAATATAATACAATATAACACAATAATATAACACTATAATATAATACAATATAACACAAAAATCTAATATAATATAATACAAAATAACACAATATAATATAATACAATTTGTATTATATTGTTGTGTTATATTATATTATTGTGTTATATTATTGTGTTATGTTATTGTTATATTGTATTATATTAGATTGATGGTCATGTGACCAAAAATGGGGCAACCCTCAATAGATTTATGTAGAGATGCTAATCGGGTGACCAAAAATGGGACACCCCTAAATGAACTGATCTAGAGGCACTAGTCATGTGACCAAAGCAAAGGCAACAGTCATGTGACCAAAAATGGGACACCCCTCAATGGACTAATGTAGAGGCAGTGGTCATGTTACCAACATGGGGCACCCCTTAATCGATTGATGTAGAGGCACTAGTCATGTGACCAAAGCAAAGGCACCAGTCATGTGATCAAAAATTGGACACCTATCAATGAACTGATGTAGAGGTGCTGGTTAGGTGACCAAAAATGGGACACCCCTCAATAGCCTGATCTAGAGGCACTGGTCATGTGACCAAAAAAATGGGACACCCCTCAATGGACTAATGTAGAGGTTCTGATCAGGTGACCAAAAATGGGACACCCCTCAATGGACTAATGTAGAGGTTCTGATCAGGTGACCAAAAATGGGACACCCCTCAATGAACTGATGTAGAGGCACTAGTCATGTGTCCAAAGCAAAGGCACCAGTCATGTGATCAAAAATTGGACACCCATCAATGGACTGATGTAGAGGTGCTGGTCAGCTGACGAAAAATGGGACACCCCTCCAAGGACGAATGTAGAGGAACTAGTCATGCGACCAAAAATAAGACACCCCTCAATGGACTAATGTAGAGGCACTGGTCATGCGACCAGAAATGGGACACCCCTCAATGGACTAATGTAGAGGCACTGGTCATGCGACCAGAAATGGGACACCCCTCAATGGACTAATGTAGAAGCACTGGTCATGTGACCAAAGTGAAGGCACCATTCGTGTGATCAAAAAAAGGGACACCAGCCAACAGACCAATATGGAGGTGCTGGTCATGTGACCGAAGCTGAGCTACCAGTCATGTGACCAAAAAACAGACACCCATCATTGGACTAATCTAGAGGTGCTGGTCATATGACCAAAGTGGAGGCACCAGTCATGCAACCAAAAAGGGACACCCATCAACAGACCAATATGGAGGCGCTGGTCATGTGACCAGTATAGAGCATCTTGTGAGCGCCAGTCATTTGGCCAGAAAAGGGGCATTGTCGATGGACCCATTTGGAGTCTTCTGTTGATAAGGAGGCTCTTTAGATCAGGGATAATCAATTAGCGGACCTCCAGATGTTGCAAAACTACAAGTCCCATCATGCCTCAGCCTTTGGGTTCATGCTTGTGGCTGTCAGTCTTGCTATGCCTCATGGGAATTGTAGTTTTGCAACAGCTGGAGGTCCGCTAATCGCATATCCCTGCTTTAGATGCTGACATTGGGGGAATTTTCCGGCAGAGAAGGTCTCGGAATTGGCTCTGCCTGAACACCCCTTCCCAATAATCCTCGGACCAAGTCCATCCAACCAATTTCTCAGGATTGGTCGTTTGACCAGATCACCAAGTGACAGCGTGTGGCTCATGTGTGGCCTTTCCTGATGTCACACATACATGTAGAGTGTTTATTGTTATTCTTGGTCTATTTTTGTGACTCTTCATTGATTAGAATTGTAAAATATTTAATAAACTCTTTCTGTTCATCACTGATTGGTCGGTTCATTCTCAGTGTCCCCGGGCGTCATCTAAATATCTCAGCTATGTACTAACCTGTTTACTAGTTCATGATTTCACCCCGCTGAGAGCACATTTCCTGCATTCCAGTGTGACACACCGCTCTCCTGTCCTCTTATATAACTGTCCTCGTGACAAGGACACGTGTCCTGCCAGTGCCTGGAAAGTATATGTACAGCCAAAAGTGTTCTTTGTAGAGTACAGAGAGGTTAGAAATTAATTGTTGGCGTCCCTTTGGAGAGATTTGCCCTAACTTCCTGTCCCATTCCTCCATGTCCCATTAGAGAGATTTCTCCTAACGTTCTGTCCCATTCCTCCATGTCCCATTGGAGAGATTTCCCCTTTCTGTCCCATTCCTCCATGTCCCATTGGAGAGATTTCCCCTTTCTGTCCCATTCCTCCATGTCCCATTGGAGAGATTTCCCCTAACTTCCTGTCCCATTCCTTCATGTCCAATTGGACAGACTTCCCCTTTCTGTCCCATTCCTCCACGTCCCATTGGAGAGATTTCCCCTAACTTCCTGTCCAATTCCTCCACGTCCCATTTGAGAGATTTCCCCTTTCTGTCCCATTCCTCCATGTCACATTGGAGAGATTTCCCCTAACTTTCTGTCCCATTCCTCCATGTCCCATTGGAGAGATTTCTCCTAACGTTCTGTCCCATTCCTCCATGTCCCATTGGAGAGATTTTCCCTTTCTGTCCCATTCCTCCATGTCCCATTGGAGAGATTTCCCCTAACTTCCTGTCCCATTCCTTCATGTCCAATTGGAGAGATTTCCCCTAACTTCCTGTCCCATTCCTTCATGTCCAATTGGAGAGATTTCCCCTTTCTGTCCCATTCCTCCACGTCCCATTGGAGAGATTTCCCCTAACTTCCTGTCCAATTCCTCCGCGTCCCATTTGAGAGATTTCCCCTTTCTGTCCCATTCCTCCATGTCACATTGGAGAGATTTCCCCTAACTTTCTGTCCCATTCCTCCATGTCCCATTGGAGAGATTTCCCTTAACTTCCTGTCCCATTCCTCCATGTCCCATTGGAGAGATTTCTCCTAACTTTCTGTCCCATAGGAGAGCTTTCTCCTAACTTTCTGTCCCATTCCTCCATGTCCCATTGGAGAGATTTCCCCTAACGTTCTGTCCCATTGACACAACAGGAAGTGAGTGGGAAACTCTACAAAGAGTGCAGATCTCCCCCTCTTAAGCCGCGTACACACGATCGAATTTGTCCGCTGAAAACGGTCCGATGGACCGTTTCAGCAGACATCTCCGATCGTGTGTACGGCCGAGCAGACAGATTTGTCCACCCGACAGATTTCAAAGCATGCTTTGAAATCTATCGGGTGGGAATCTGTCCGCCCGACATGTCTGCTAGTTAGTACACTTACCAGCAGACATGTCGTCCCGCACCGCCGCCGCACCGCCGCCAAATGGATTCCGCGCATGCGCGGAAGTGTTTTACTTCCTGGTGCGGTGACGTGGCGGCGTCAACGTCACCGCCACGTCACCGACACGTCAGCGCGCCGTCTGCTGGCGGGGATTTTGGTTTGCTCGTGTGTACACGCGAGCAAACCAAAATCCCAGCAGACAGATTTGTTCAAATCTGTCGGACGGACAGATTTGAACAAATCTGTCCGCTCGTGTGTACGAGGCCTTAGACAATTGTCACCACTCCCTCTATTCATTTTTGTAGTGGCAACAACTATACATTTCCCATCACTTCCTGTCTCGTTGACACATCAGAAAGTAAGAAGAAATCTTTCCAAAGTGAGGGAATTCTTCTTTTAGACAGTTTAAGATGTTGGTCACTTTCATACAGCTATTTATAATTATTATTTTTATTATAAAGAGATCTGACTTTTTAACCACTTCCTTACTGGGCACTTAAACCCTCTTCTGCCCAGACCAGTTTTCAGCTTTCAGTGCTGACGCACTTTGAATGACAATTACGCGGTTATACAGCGCTGTACCCAAATGACATTTTTTTCACGCAAATAGAGCTTTCTTTTGGTGGTATTTAATCACCACTTTTTATTTTTTGTTAAACAAACAAAAAAATATGGACAATTTTGAAGAAAAAAAAAATCATGTTTCATAATTTGTTATAAAATTTTGCAAACAGGTAATTTTTCTCCTTCATTGATATGTACTGATGAGGCGGCACTGATGGGCACTGATAGGCTGCACTGGTGGGCATCGATAGGCACAGATAAGGCGGTACTGATGGGCAATGGTAGGTGACACTGGTGGGCACTGGTAGTTGACACTGATAGGCAGGAACTGGTAGGTGACGTGACACTGATTGGTGACACTGATGGGTGGCAATGTGGGCACTGATGGGTGGCACTGTGGGCACTGGTAGGTGGTGCTGGTGGGCACTGGTAGGTGGCACTGTTGTGACAAGGATAGGCAGCACAGGTAGGTGACACCGATTGGTGACACTGATGGGTGGCAATGTGGGCACTGATGGGTGACACTGTCAGCACTGGTAGGTGGTGCTGGTGGGCACTGTTAGGTGGCGGATCTGTTGTGACAACGATAGGCGGCACTGGTAGGTGACACTGATTGGTAACACTGATGGGTGGCACTGTGGGCACTGATGGGTGGCACTGTGGGCACTGGTAGGTGGTGCTGGTGGGCACTGGTAGGCAGCACTGTTGTGTACTGTTAGGTGGCACAGTTAGGTGGCAGAGATGAGCAGACGGCTGCTCTCCTTGATCGGGACCGATGACAGCTGCCGGTGATCGGCTTTTTCTCTCTCCTCACGCTATCAGCTGTTTACAGCACGTGATCAGCTGTCATTGGCTGATAGCTGATCACGTGGTAAGGGATCGGGATCGACCCCTACTCCAATCTGTGATCAGCCGAGTCTCATTGACTCGCTGATCACAGAGCGCGCAGGCCGCTCGAGAACAGGAGGACGTCCACGGACGCCTTCCAGGCAAATTAGGTCCGCGCTGTTGCCGTCTTTCAGCGCAGATGGGAGGTGGTTAAACAGTTTGTCTATAAACTATAAACTTATATCTGGATTATTATGGTGTACTCTATACTTTAAATCTAGATTCACCCAGCAATACAAACCTGACAGGGGCTCTAACATCTTCCCATTCCATCCAAAGCTACCAGGGACATGTTTTGCCTTTAAATATACAGTACAGGGATTGGAGGACACTTCAGATGTCAGTATTTGTCTTTTGTTAGATTCTTCCCCTTCTATGTACTAAAGACACCTGACAATGAAAGATTTAATGCTAAAATTAGCTGCACAAAATCAGTGACACTCCAATTACTGCAAACAGACTCATCTGCATACTAATCACCAGTCTGGGACGGGTTCCTCCCACTGGGCCGCCAATGTGATGGTCACGGTACAGATTGTATGTATTGCAGAGACAATGGTGGTATGAAGGGGGCGTGTCACCTCCATAGAGAGACAAGATGAGATTAATCAACCAATTAGGTGTCACATGAGTGAGTGACCGTGGTGGAGACTTTAGAGTGTAAGCTCCTCTGGTACAGAGACTGATGTGAATGGTTCGGCGTTCTCTGTACAGCACTGCGGTATATGTCAGAGCTTTATAAATGTATGGCAAAAATAGTGCGTCACTGTGGGTGGGGGGCATTAGAGTGTAAGCTCCTCTGGTGCGTCACTGTGGGCGGGGGGCATTAGAGTGTAAGCTCCTCTGGTGCGTCATTGTAGGTAGGGGGGGCATTAGAGTGTAAGCTCCTCTGGTGCATCATTGTAGGTAGGGGGGGCATTAGAGTGTAAGCTCCTCTGGTGCGTCACTGTGGGTGGGGGGCATTAGAGTGTAAGCTCCTCTGGTGCGTCATTGTAGGTAGGGGGGGCATTAGAGTGTAAGCTCCTCTGGTGCATCATTGTAGGTAGGGGGGGCATTAGAGTGTAAGCTCCTCTGGTGCGTCACTGTGGGTGGGGGGCATTAGAGTGTAAGCTCCTCTGGTGCGTCACTGTGGGTGGGGGGCATTAGAGTGTAAGCTCAGTATTCTTTGTACAGCACTGTGGTATAGGTCAGAGATATATAAGAATAATAGCATGTGACTGTGGGGGGACATTAGAGTGTAAGCTCCTCTGGTGCAGAGACAGATGTGACCGGCTCAGTGTTGTGATGGAGATCTGTAGCCCCCCCCATGGTGTTCTGGTATTCAGAGTGTTGGGTGGGTGGGAAATGAAGCCGTCATATGAATGGTACAGGTACAGATCTACATTATAAAATGAATTACACAGACGGGTGTTGGTCCGCCGTTATTAACATATCAATGGCCGAGGACTTCCTGTGTATTGCTCCCAATAAGAGGCAGAGATTGTTCAAATGAAACGTGTCTGAAAATGTTCCAGTTTAAAGAGCCAGTCCACCCAAAAGTGAAATTACACAGCCTGGTGACGTGCGTTAGCCCTTTTATCCTTATATCCCGTGCCCCTGGAACTCAGATTATAAGGGAGGTGGGAACCCCTCATAATGGGCACAGCAGGTGTGCAGACCCCAGAATTCTGGAAAGGGATCATGGCAACCCCTCATAATGGGCATAGTAGGTGTACAGACCCAGGAACTCAGCACAGGGATGGTGGGAGCCCCTCAATGGGCACATCAGGTGTACAGACCTGGAAACTCAGCACCAGGATGGTGGGAACCCCTCATAATGGGCACAGCAGGTGTACAGACCCAGAAACTCAGCACAGGGATGGTGGGAGCCCCTCAATGGGCACATCAGGTGTACAGACACAGGAAATCAGCACAGGGATGGTGGGAAACCTCTTATAATGAGCACAGTGGGTGTACAGACCCCATAACTCAGCACAGGGATGGTGGGAACCTCTCATCTTGGGCACAGCAGGTACAGAGACCCGGGAACTCAGCACAGGGATGGTGGGAACCCCTCATAATGGGCACAGCTGGTGTACAGACACAGGAAATCAGCACAGGGATGGTGGGAACCCCTCATAATGGGCACAGCAGATAGGAAGACCCAGGAACTCAGCACAGGGATGGTGAGAACTCCTCATAATGGGCACAGCAGATAGGCAGACCCGGGTATGGTGGGAACCCCTCATCCTGATAAGCCTTGAGATGGAAACAGACATCTCACTGTTTGAAACCCTAACAGAGATACATGGGTGAGTGGTTTAAAACACGGCCTGTTTGGAAGGAGGCACTTTGCACCTCAAGCCTCTGTGACTTTTTTAACCACCAGTGGAATATAAAACATGCACACCAAGCCTGAGGGCCATTAGAGAGGTCCTTGTCCCTCAATGAGGGTCTCAGTAATGTGTTTGGCTGCAATTTCAGCATATTATTTCGCTGCCACACTCAAGATGGAGGACTCATCACACCAAGGGGAGGGGCTAGGACTCCACCCATGACACATTCCCCCTCCCCTCCCCCTTAGAGAAAGACAATGACAAGTGAGACCCTTCAGCCAATCAGTGAGGATCTTCCTGAATCCTAAATGAAGGGACATCAACACTGCACAATGCTTGTTCACCAGACAGACCCCTCCTGGAACTGGAAGAGGCCGGGCCCTTCTGGAGTATGCTCACCCCGGGGCCCCATCTGCTTTCTAGAGAAGCTGCCCACAAACAGGAGGAACAAACAATTGGAGAAACGAAAGTCGCTGAATCATCGCCTAGGGAGGAAGACGCTGCAAAGTCTCCCAAGAGCTCACCACACATGTTACAGTCTGATTGTACATTCTCCTTTAAGATGGTCATAAGCTATACAATCAGGGCCACCATAAGGGGGTACAGGCAGTATAGCTGTAGGGGGCACAGAGGTCCCCAGGGGCCCGGATGGCAACCCCCCTTTTGTTTAGTAAAACATGTTTTTATTTTTTATATATATATATATATATATTTTTTTTTTTTTATTTTATTAGAGGGCCCGGAGGTCCCCAGGGCCTTGTATGGCAACCCCCCTTTTTTTATTAAAATGTTTTTTAAATTTTTTTATTTATATATTTTTTCTTTCTTTTTTTTTTTCTTTTTATTAAAGGGACCAGAGGTTCGCAGGTGCCCCATATGGCAACCCCCCCCCCCTTTTTATTTATTTTTATAAAAAAACATTTTTTTTTATATATATTTTTTTGTTTGTTTGTTTGTTTTTATTAAAGGGCCCGGAGGTCCCCAGGGCCCGTATGGCAACCCCCCTTTTTTTTATTAAAATGTTTTTTTATATATATTTTTTTTCTTTCTTTTTTTTCTTTTTATTAAAGGGCCCAGAGGTCCCCAGGTGCCCGGATGCCCCCCCCCCCTTTTTTCTTATTTTTATAAAAAACATTTTTATATATATATTTTGTTTGTTTGTTGGCGATATGGAACGAAGAATCGGAATCGCGGGCAGATTTACAGCAGTTCCACCCGCAAAACGGAACGCCATGGTGTGAATGGAACCTTAGGGGAGGCAGATCTCCAGAAACACCCCCATCATCCCATTTTATAGGGCCATAAGAAGATTTGTAAAGTAAAAAATTACCTCTCTTACTTGTTTATGCAATACGTGAAAAACTTGTGCCTTGTTACCCCCCCCCCCTTTTTTGTTATTCACTTTATCACTTCATTTTACCACTTTTATTCACTTTTTATTTCACTTTGTGTTTAAATTGCAAACAGGGGCGGACTGACAACTCATGTGGCCCCAGGCAATAGGAGATTATGTGGCCCCCGGGCAATAGGATATTATGTGGCCCCGGGCAATAGGAGATTATGGGGCCACACAGTATACATACACACAGAATACGCATACACACACTGAAAAGGTACTGAAAATTAACCTCTGGACCCTTTAAAAAAAAAAAAAAAAATATATATATATATATATATATCCCCCCTTTTTTCATAGAAAAAAGAAAGAAAGAAAAAAAAGGGGGGCATCTAGGGCCCTGGTGATCTCCGGGCCCCTGGGGACCTCCGGACCCCTAAAATATAATAAAAGAAAAAAATTGGCCCTTTAATAAAAAAAGAAAAATATATTAAAAAATATATATTTTTATAAAAAATAAATAAAAAAAGAGGGGGTTGCCATCTGGGGCCCTGGGGGCCTCCGGGCTCCTGGGGACCTACGGACCCCTTACAGGTGTAATGCCTGTACCCCCCTGATGGCGGCATCGCCTGCAGGCTCAATGTCCGCTGTTGTCCCACGATCGTGTCACGGAGCAGCAGAACGGGAAGATGTAAACAAGGCATTTCCCTGTTCCGCCTAGTGACATGGCAGGGATCTGCTGCTCCCTGTCATTGGGAGCAGTGATCACTGTCTTGTCACTTGTAGCCCAGCCCCCTCACAGTTAGAATCACTCCCTAGGACACACTTCACCCCTTCATCGCCCCCTAGTGTTTAACCCCTTCCCTGCCAGTGTCATTTACTGATGTAATACGCTGCGCAAACTGTTGGCGCTATATAAATCCTGTATAATAATAATTTACACAGTAATCGGTGCATTTTTATAGCACTGATCGCTGTATAAGGCTGCATTTACACCTGAGAGTCGCGTTTTGCCGCGATTTTGCAGCGTTTTTTTACGGCGTTTTGCCGCGATTTGTTGCAGGTTTTTTTTCCGCGATTTGCCGAGATTAGTCGCTGCGTTTTTTACCGTGATTTTGGACAGGTCTAGGGTCACCAATGTAAAAACAGAAAAACGCCCAAATACGCTCAATTCGAGCGACAATAAAGGGTCCAGAACTTGTTTGAGCTTCAGGCGT
Source organism: Rana kukunoris (assembly GCA_029574335.1). Classification (NCBI taxonomy): domain Eukaryota; kingdom Metazoa; phylum Chordata; class Amphibia; order Anura; family Ranidae; genus Rana; species Rana kukunoris. Next base: position 313,577,853 of record CM056059.1, read on the forward strand.
TTGGCGTCAGGCGTTTTGGAGTGGAGATGTGAACCATCTCCATTGAGAATAATGTATTTTTTCCCCTCTTGCGTTTTGGAGCTTCATGCTACATGCTTCAGGCGACAAAACGCTCAGGTGTCAATGCAGCCTAAATGGCAATGGTCCCAAAATAGTGTCAAAAGTGTCTGATGTGTCCGCCGCAATATCGCAGTCCCGATAAAAATCACAGATCATCGCCATTGCTAGTAAAAAAAATAATAATAAAAATTCCATAAAACGATCACCTATTTTTTAGAAGCTATAACCTTTGCGCAAACCAATCAATATACGTTTATTGCGATTTTCTTTTACCAAAAATATGTAGAAGAATATGTATCGGCCTAAACTGATGAATTTTTTATTTTTTTTACCTATTTTTTGGGGGATATTTATTATAGCAAAAGTAAAAAAAAAAAAAATAGCTTTTTTTCGAAATCGTCGCTCTTTTTTTGTTTATAGCGCAAAAAAATAAAAACCGCAGAGGTGATCCTCAAAAGAAAGCTCTATTTGTGGGGGGGAAATAAAGGACGTCAATTTTGTTTGGGTCCAACGTTGCACAACTGTCAGCGATTTAAAGAGATGCAGTGCCAAATCGCAAATAATGGCCCGGTCCTTGGGCAGCCAATTCTTCTGGGGCCGAAGTGGTTAAATAAACACATTACATTTTTTTTTTTTTTGTTTGTCTGTTTAAATGACCTCATAGTGATAAGTAAATGCAGGCAGATATTTTTTCAACGCCTCGTTAGCGCAGTAGGTAGCGCGTCAGTCTCATAATCTGAAGGTCGTGAGTTCGATCCTCACACGGGGCAGAGTTTTATTTCCTCTCCTGGAAGTGCCGCTTCTTCTCTATATGTCTCTCCAGTTACATTGTATCTTTTTTATGTTATTTTGTATCTTTAATAGGGGCGGGGCCTGCAAGTGTCATCAATATATGAAGCTACACTAGTCGGTGGGCGTGGCCGCAGCTACTAGACTGATGGGGCGGTACTGTTGTTGGGCGGGGTAAAAGGCTGACCTGGAAGCTGTCAGTGTTTGTAGTAAAGGGCAGTGACAGGCGGTGGGCGTGTCCATGAAACCTCCAGTGTAGCCAGAGGGCGGGGAATCCCGAGCATACTCCGGTGTGGATGGTGGAAGGAAAGGTGGGTGTGTCCCGCTGACACGCAGAGTGCGGCGGTGGGCGTGTCCCGCTGTCAGAGTGGAACCGCAAGGATGCAGAGGAAGGCGGAGCGGGGGGCGGATCCCGGGCGTGTGCACGGAGGGGGCGGGGCCCCGCTGTCAGGCAGGCTCCGGTCAGGGATGGCGGTGTGCGCCCGGCTGTGCGGGGTTGGTCAGGCCGGGGGGTGCCGGCGGAGGGCCCCGGTGGAGGAGGAGGAAGAGGAGGAGGTCAGGGCGGCGCAGGAGGCCCCCCGCTCTCTGCTGCAGCTGCCGCCGGAGATCCTGGTGGAGATCTTCTCCTGCCTCCCCGGGACACAGCTCCCCCTCCTGGCCCTGGTGTGCCGCAAATTCCGCCAGATCCTCTCCACCGACACCATCTGGAGGAGGCGCTGCAGGACCGGTGAGATCTGGGGGGGTGGATCGGTACCAAGGTGTGTGTGTGATGGGGGAGGGCAGGGGCTATATAGGAGGTGTGATCGGGGTATGGAGGGGGGGGGTCAGATTGGGGGTATATAGGAGGTGTAAACGGGGTATGGAGGGGGGACAGACTGGGGCTATATAGGAGGTGTGATCGGGGTATGGAGGGGGGTGAGACTGGGGGTATCTGGAAGGTGTGATCGGGGTATGGAGGGGGGTGATCAGACTGGGGGGGTGTGATGGGGGAGAGCAGGGGGCTATATAGGAGGTGTGATCGGGGTATGGAGGGGGGGGGGGGTCAGACTGGGGCTATATAGGAGGTGTGATCGGGGTATGGAGGGGGGTGAGACTGGGGGTATCTGGAAGGTGTGATCGGGGTATGGAGGGGGGTGATCAGACTGGGGGGGTGTGATGGGGGAGAGCAGGGGGCTATATAGGAGGTGTGATCGGGGTATGGAGGGGGGGGGTCAGACTGGGGCTATATAGGAGGTGTGATCGGGGTATGGAGGGGGGTCAGACTGGGGGTATCTGGAAGGTGTGATCGGGGTATGGAGGGGAAGATCAGACTGGGGGGTGTGATGGGGGACAGCAGGGGGCTATATAGAAGGTGTGATTGGGGTATGGAGGGGGGGTCAGACTGGGGCTATATAGAAGGTGTGATCGGGGTATGGAGGGGGGGTCAGACTGGGGGTATCTGGAAGGTGTGATCGGGGTATAGAGTAGAGGGGGGTGATCAGACTGGGGGGGTGTGAGGGGGGTGATCAGACTGGGGGGGGGTGTGATGGGGGAGAGCAGGGGCTATATAGGAGGTGTGATCGGGGGAAGGAGGGGGGGGGGTCAGACTGGGGCTATATAGGAGGTGTGATCGGGGTATGGAGGGGGGGGGGGGGTCAGACTGGGGGTATCTGGAAGGTGTGATCGGGGTATGGAGGGGAAGATCAGACTGGGGGGTGTGATGGGGGAGAGCAGGGGGCTATATAGAAGGTGTGATCGGGGTATGGAGGGGGGGTCAGACTGGGGTATCTGGAAGGTGTGATCGGGGTATAGAGGGGGTGATCAGACTGGGGGGCCCTGTACAGCATACTTGATGGGGCCCCCTTCAGCCCCGCCCCTGGCCCCTCCCCAGACCCCACCTGGAAACTAAGTGCAGGTTTGTCTACAAGTGATATTTATTTTTGTCCCCACTGCCGTAATGTGCTGCAGATAGTTCCACCCATGCCGTCAATGGCATTATGTCATTGGCGGCATGGGTGGCACGTATTTTGGGATGGAGAGTATCCTTTAGGGTATATGTATTAGGTTATTGGGTATCCTCTGGTCTATATGTATTGATATGGAGGGTATCCTTTGGCGTTCGTCTATTAAGGCTACCAGGTATTCTTTGGAGTATGTATTATGGGATAGAGCATATCCTCTGGGGTATGTATGTTGGGAAGGGGGGGGGGGTATCCTCTGGGGTATGTATGTTGGGATGAAGGGTAACCTCTGGGGTATGTATGTTGGGATGAAGGGTAACCTCTGGAGTGTTTTATGTTGGTATGGGGGGTATCCTCTGGGGTATGTATGGAGGTTATCCTCTAGGGTGTGTATATTCTAATGGAGGGTATCCTCTGGAGTTTGTATGTTGGGAAGGGGGGGGGGGGTATCCTCTGGGGTATGTATGGTGGTATGGAGGGTATCCTCTAGGGTGTGTATATTCTAATGGAGGGTATCCTCTGGAGTTTGTATGTTGGGAAGGGGGGGGGGTATCCTCTGGGGTATGTATGGTGGTATGGAGGGTATCCTCTAGGTGTGTATATTCTAATGAAGGGTATCCTCTGGGGTATGCATATAGGATTGTGAGGTAACATGCCATTAAAGGGCATTAACAAAATCTGCGTTAAACACCACATATTTTATTTAGAGGACGTTTTGTTTTGTTTGTTAGTTTATTTAATTTATTGTGTTCTTTCCTTTTTTTTGTGTAAATTTATGTTCTGTCACTTTATACTGTTTTTGTTGCTCATTTTCTTTCTGTAAACAAAAAAACAAAAACCATAATGAGACCAATGGTCCGCAAAAACAGGTTAGGATCGTTGAAAGAAGTCATTTAAATCCCATTACACCAAAAACCACCTTCACCTCTCCTCCTCTATTGGCTAACGCAGTTCGCCCAAGTCTCCCAATTTTTGGGATTTTTTTTTTAAAATGAAAATGATCAGTGTAGCTCATCCCTAGATGTTACTAGTTGAGGTAAAAGCACATTGTGGTGGTGGTGGTGGTTGGGTGGGACGAGGGGTCTGAAGACGTCATCTGTCAGCCGCTGATCACATGACACGGTTGTGCTGTCTAAATGATAATTTGGCAGAAAATTAATTCTTCACGTCCCTTCGTTTCCAGCAATGTGACAGCGTAGAAAAAATAAAAAGGAAGGAAAAAAAACTTCTTTAGTCCTAAAGGGTGTCTGGAGATATAACCAGGGCTGTCTTAATAAGAGGGCACACCTGGGCACTGCCCAGGGGCTCTAGCTGCACTTTCCCCAAAGCAGCTGGTCCTTGAGCCCACGCTGCCCCCAAATTGGGGCCCCATGATGGCACTGAGAGTGATAGATACACAGGGGGGGGGGGCAGTCTGCCTCCTACCTACTTAATGTCTGTTTACCTGCACTGTTATAGTTGTAGGGGTTCCAGAGAATTACTTTGCCCAGGGGCCCATGATGCTATTAAGACGGCCCTGGATATAACCCCTTTTCTGGTCTAAAAGGGGTTAAGTTAGGTTCCTGTTAACAGGGTGACCTCGGCATGCGCTGCGATGTGACACACGTTGTGTAACTCAAACAGTCTCGATAATCACTAACCTCTCTTGTCGGATTGCAGGTTAAAGAGGTGGGGGGGTGCACACTGTCAGCAGAGTTTATGTGGCATCGCTCATCACCTGGCACGTATTGTCAGTGCAATTTATAACATGAGAGCAAATTTCAGGCCTGTGTGCGAAGTCTCTGCTGTAAGCTGCAAACTCCTGATTGGTCTGCTAGGGCCATGCAGGTGCGATGTTATGCGTGCGCTTTCTGTGCGTTGTGTGTAGAGCAGCCCAACCATTTCAATGCCCTACCTGCGAGAATTGTGCAAAAGAAGTCCCTGGCCCTTTTATTTTTACAGCTGTACCAGATTCTGAGTGCGACAGTTTTGGTAAATCCACACCTGGGGTAAACAATAATCTGGTAAAAACTGCTGCAATGTAACAACAAGAAACTTCCACAATATAACAAGTAACTGGTAGAGACTGCTGCAATGTAACAAGAAACTGGTAGAGACTGCGGCAATAGAACAAGAAACTGGTAGAGACTGCGGCAATAGAACAAGAAACTGGTAGAGACTGCGGCAATAGAACAAGAAACTGGTAGAGACTGCGGCAATAGAACAAGAAACTGGTAGAGACTGCGGCAATAGAAAACGAAACTGGTAGAGACTGCGGCAATATAACAAGAAACTGGTAGGCCTCGTACACACGATCAAATCTATCTGCTGGAAACGGTCTGCCCGACCGTCCCAGCAGACAGATTCGATCGTGTGTACGGGCGAGCCGACGGATTTGGCCACCCGACAGATTTTAAAGCATGCTTTAAAATCTGTCGGCTGGGAATCCGTCCGCCCGAAATGTCTGCTGGTTAGCACGCTAACCAGCAGACATATCTTCTCGCACATGCGTCGAATGGATTCGACGCATGCGCGGAAGTAATTCACTTCCTGGTGCGGTGACGTGGCGGCGTCAACGTCACCGCCACGTCACCGCCACGTCAGCGTGATGTCTGCTGGCAGGGATTTTGGTTTGATCGTGTGTACAGCGATCAAACCAAAATGGCCAGCAGACAGATTTGTTCAAATCGGTCGATTTGCTCGTGTGTACGGGGCCGTAGAGACTGCGGCAATATAACAAGAAACTGGTAAAGACTGCGGCAATATAACAAGAAACTGGTAGAGACTGCGGCAATATAACAAGAAACTGGTAGAGACTGCGGCAATAGAACAAGAAACTGGTAGAGACTGCGGCAATAGAACAAGAAACTGGTAGAGACTGCGGCAATAGAACAAGAAACTGGTAGAGACTGCGGCAATAGATCAAGAAACTGGTAGAGACTGCGGCAATAGAACAAGAAACTGGTAGAGACTGCGGCAATAGAACAAGAAACTGGTAGAGACTGCGGCAATAGAACAAGAAACTGGTAGAGACTGCGGCAATAGAACAAGAAACTGGTAGAGACTGCGGCAATAGATCAAGAAACTGGTAGAGACTGCGGCAATAGATCAAGAAACTGGTAGAGACTGCGGCAATAGATCAAGAAACTCAAGAAACTGGTAGAGACTGCGGCAATAGAACAAGAAACTGGTAGAGACTGCGGCAATAGAACAAGAAACTGGTAGAGACTGCGGCAATAGAACAAGAAACTGGTAGAGACTGCGGCAATAGAACAAGAAACTGGTAGAGACTGCGGCAATAGAACAAGAAACTGGTAGAGACTGCGGCAATAGAACAAGAAACTGGTAGAGACTGCGGCAATAGAACAAGAAACTGGTAGAGACTGCGGCAATAGAACAAGAAACTGGTAGAGACTGCGGCAATAGAACAAGAAACTGGTAGAGACTGCGGCAATAGAACAAGAAACTGGTAGAGACTGCGGCAATAGAACAAGAAACTGGTAGAGACTGCGGCAATAGAACAAGAAACTGGTAGAGACTGCGGCAATAGAACAAGAAACTGGTAGAGACTGCGGCAATAGAACAAGAAACTGGTAGAGACTGCGGCAATAGAACAAGAAACTGGTAGAGACTGCGGCAATAGAACAAGAAACTGGTAGAGACTGCGGCAATAGAACAAGAAACTGGTAGAGACTGCGGCAATAGAACAAGAAACTGGTAGAGACTGCGGCAATAGAACAAGAAACTGGTAGAGACTGCGGCAATAGAACAAGAAACTGGTAGAGACTGCGGCAATAGAACAAGAAACTGGTAGAGACTGCGGCAATAGAACAAGAAACTGGTAGAGACTGCGGCAATAGAACAAGAAACTGGTAGAGACTGCGGCAATAGAACAAGAAACTGGTAGAGACTGCGGCAATAGAACAAGAAACTGGTAGAGACTGCGGCAATAGAACAAGAAACTGGTAGAGACTGCGGCAATAGAACAAGAAACTGGTAGAGACTGCGGCAATAGAACAAGAAACTGGTAGAGACTGCGGCAATAGAACAAGAAACTGGTAGAGACTGCGGCAATAGAACAAGAAACTGGTAGAGACTGCGGCAATAGAACAAGAAACTGGTAGAGACTGCGGCAATAGAACAAGAAACTGGTAGAGACTGCGGCAATAGAACAAGAAACTGGTAGAGACTGCGGCAATAGAACAAGAAACTGGTAGAGACTGCGGCAATAGAACAAGAAACTGGTAGAGACTGCGGCAATAGAACAAGAAACTGGTAGAGACTGCGGCAATAGAACAAGAAACTGGTAGAGACTGCGGCAATAGAACAAGAAACTGGTAGAGACTGCGGCAATAGAACAAGAAACTGGTAGAGACTGCGGCAATAGAACAAGAAACTGGTAGAGACTGCGGCAATAGAACAAGAAACTGGTAGAGACTGCGGCAATAGAACAAGAAACTGGTAGAGACTGCGGCAATAGAACAAGAAACTGGTAGAGACTGCGGCAATAGAACAAGAAACTGGTAGAGACTGCGGCAATAGAACAAGAAACTGGTAGAGACTGCGGCAATAGAACAAGAAACTGGTAGAGACTGCGGCAATAGAACAAGAAACTGGTAGAGACTGCGGCAATAGAACAAGAAACTGGTAGAGACTGCGGCAATAGAACAAGAAACTGGTAGAGACTGCGGCAATAGAACAAGAAACTGGTAGAGACTGCGGCAATAGAACAAGAAACTGGTAGAGACTGCGGCAATAGAACAAGAAACTGGTAGAGACTGCGGCAATAGAACAAGAAACTGGTAGAGACTGCGGCAATAGAACAAGAAACTGGTAGAGACTGCGGCAATAGAACAAGAAACTGGTAGAGACTGCGGCAATAGAACAAGAAACTGGTAGAGACTGCCGCAATGTAACGAGAAACTGGTAAAGACTGACGCAATGTAACGAGGAACTGGTAGAGACTGCCGCAATATAACGAGAAACTGGTAGAGACTGCCGCAATGTAACGAGGAACTGGTTAAAATGGCCCAAGTGAGGATGACAAAAAATATATATATGAATGATGAAAAGAGACAATAGCAAAAAGGCAGTCAGATAAACTGTGAAGTAAAGCAATGCAGCGCTAATTAACTGATAAATAAGTCCATAAATTAGCGAGCAGATGATATCCAAAAATGCGTCAACGAAATCCAGAATACAAATATACATAAAGTGTGAGATGGACTCTTACCAGTGGATATAAAATGAAGGAAACATCCACATGTGTGGTAATACCGCAGACACTCTTTTACTAATGCAAAAATTAGATTAAAAATACTCACATCTCAAAAGGATGAAACAAACGTGTAAAATCAATCCAAGGGGGTTGAACCATGCATGGAAGTAAATACCCTGGTGTACACAACAGGATCTGCATGGCAAAGGCAGGTACTTGGAGTCCACCCTACATGTTTCGTCACAACATGCCCCGATGTCGCCAGTTGTGACGAAACATGTAGGGCGGAGCCTATCCATGCTGATCCTGTTGTGTACACCAACGTAATTACTTCCATGCATCGTTCAGTTTCCTTAATTTTACACGCTTGTTTCATCACTTTGACATGTGAGTATTTTTAATCCCATTTTTGCATTATTAAAAGAGTGTCTACGGTAAAAAGGTGCAGAAATTTTTTTTTTCCGCCACTGGAATCCTGTCTGAATTCACAGTTCACACTGCAATCTGCGAACTGATCTAGGGGTGTCATTAGCTTTTGTATTGACACCCACAGCGGTTTACAGAGGGCAGTATGAACTGCCTGTGAGGGAGATGCGATGCAGGAAGCAGCTCTGGAATCTCGCTGGTTCCCGCATCGCAATAGTGTGAATGCAGGTTTACACTGATAATCAGGGCATAATCAGGGCACTATCAGTGCCCATCAGCGCACATCGGTGAGCGTATGCACATATGCGGCCTTGGCTTTCGGGGGTTATACCGGGATGATGCCCACAGCTGCAGGAATCATCCCGGTTCCATTTTTTAGAGCGGGCGGTTGGCTTTCCAGTGATAACAACCGGTGTGGCTAAAAGCCGCTCCATTTGTATCCCGGAAGAGTGGGAGGGGACGTCCCCGTCCCCCTTCCGCCACTCTGACTGTGCCTTCCAACCCACTGGGAGACGCGATCCGGCACTTCCAGCGCCTAGAGACAGACTGGAATGAAGCCGTAAACGGTTTTGTTCCAGTCTCCTTAATGTAACCACGGAAGCGACGTCACAACGTCACTTCCGGTTTACTAGGCTGCCAATGGCACCGGATTTAAAAAATATACAGTATTCAGAATTGCCGTTTTTAGCGATCTGAATACTTTGAAGTGCAAAGGAGGCATTGGAGGTCTTATAGATCCCCCGATCCCTCCATAAAGAGTACCTGTCACCACCTATTACTGTCACAAGGGATGTTTACATTCGTTGTGACAGCAATAAAAGTGATCACATTTTTTATTTTATTTTTAAAACACAATTTATTAATATAAAAATAAATAAGAAAAAAAATGGTTATATTAAAGCGCCCCCGTCCCCGCAAGCTTGCGCAGAAAAAAAAAGCATACGGAAGTCGCGCCCGCATATGTAAACGGTGTTCAAATCACACATGTGAGGTATCGCCGCGACCGTCGGAGCGAGAGCAATAATTCTAGCACTAGACCTCCTCTGTAACTCTAACCTGGTAACCGGAATTTTTTTTTTTTTTAAGCATCGCCTATGGAGATTTTTAGTTACCGTAGTTTGTCGCCATTCCACTAGTGCATGTAATCATAAAGCGTGACATGTTTGGTATCTATTTACTCAGCGTAACATCATCTTTCACCTTGTACAAAAAAATTGGGCTAGTTTTACTGTTTCGTTTTTTTTTTTAATTCATGAAAATGCATTTTTTTTTCCCAAAAAGTTGCGTTTTAAAACACCACTGCCATTTTATTCACTAGATTCTCTGCTAAAAAAAATATATATAATGCTTGGGGGTTCTAAGACCGTGCTATTGTCATTCAAAGTGTGACAGTGTTGATAGCTGAAAATTGGTCTGGAAAGTGCCCAGTAGGCAAGTGGTTAAAATAATTACAGTGCCATCATCCACAGAAATAGAAACATTACATGTTTAGCATCACTTTAGGATCCTTGTCCCTGACGCACAGGTAACCCCAACCACAGTTCACCTTAGGTCAGGCCTGCCCAGTAAACAGGTGGTCATGTCCAGACTCCGCCCACTGACAAGGGTAGCCTGGCCAAGCCCTGCCCCTGCTCATGCAGTGACCGCCCAGGCTTAGTCTTGTACACTGTAATGAATGCGTTCTTGAGTTACCAAATAGGGGTGACCCTGTGATTCCCAGGACACAGGGTTCTAAGATGCGGGACTGTCCCATCTATACATTATAATTTAATATATGATCATTATTGCAGGGCTACAAAGTGATAGAAGGTTGATGTGATACATAAATGTATGACGCAGGTTTCAGAGTCATGTGACCCGCTGGATGTCACGCCTGCGTCATTCCCTGGCATAAGCTGTTCTGTTTCTTCCATTAATTGCGATCAGCTAATTGGGGAATTCCTGCACTTCTGCTGCTGATGAAAAGATAGCGTCTTCTAATACAGCGACTTTCATATCCACTTAACGCTCTCCGGGGATCCGCGTGCGTAATTGCCGAAGATTAAAGTTATCGCGCTGGAAGTGGCGTGTAGAGCTGCCAATGCCGGAGCTGTCATCTGCGCGGGAATAGGGGGGTAATTTTCTCTGCGTCTCTGCCAGATATTAGAGCTCCAAATCTCTGGCCCCCGGGCTAAAAATATCGCCTGGCGATGATGGCGTTCCCGCTCTCGCTTTTCTTCTCAGTCGCTGATCGCCCCTCTGATCCCTCATTAATATGCAGCACTGCGCTACTGCAATTAATCCCTACTGCTGTTTAAAGTCACCCTGTCTCTGCACACACGTGGCCTAATCGCCAAAAAGCCTGTTATATCGCTTACTTTTATTTGAAATGATTTACTAAACTGGATGTGCAAGAAATCTTGCTTGCGAATTAGCAGATGTGGACTGCAGAACACCTCCCTTCAATCCCCCAACCCCTAAATTGGAGGTAGGAGATGGGTGTGTGTCCATGCCTGGGCTGGTTGGCCTGGTATCATGTGATTGATGTGACCGATCACATGACAGTTGTACACAATGAATGACTTTCATTCATAGCCATTCATTGTGTACTGTTGTGTTGATCTCTGTGATTGATCACATGGTACAGACAAGGCCAATCACAGCGCACTGTACCATCTGCTAGCTGTGGCCAATCCCAATAGTACATATCGGCTCTGAATGAATGATTTAAGCACAGTATGTGGCTCTAGGCTAGTTTCCAGGTCTGAGCACCACACGTTATAGCCTGGGCTTCTTAGCAGTCTATTAAAAAACTGCAATACTGCGTTGGGGGATCCTAGGGGGTGGGGCTTAGACCCGACTTGGATGTAAGTCTGAATTTGTAGTAATATGACAGCTGAGTGGGAGCTTCCCGGTTCCGGGAAGATGTCATATGATATGCTTCCAGTCGCATGCCTCCTGCGGGCTCTAACAGTCATCCTGTAGCTCGATTGGTGTACGGGGCTGGGTCTGGTATAATGTGATCGCTGTGACTGATCACATGACTGTTGTACACAATGAATGGCTTTCATTCATAGCCATTCATTGTGTTGATCTCTGTAATTGGTCACAGTGATCACATGGTACAGATATGGACAATCACAGCTCACTGTACCATGTGCTAGCTGTGGCCAATCACAGCTATCCCAATAGTACATAATGGCTATGAATGGATGGTTCCAGCACAGTATGTGGCTCTAGGCTGGTTTCCAAGTCTGAGCACCACCCTGGGATTCTCAGCAATCTATTTGCAAACTGCAATACGGCGTTGTGGGATCCTAGGGGGTGGGGGCTGAGACCCGACTTGGTGGCAAGTCAGAATTTACATACAGTTCACACTGGAGCATTACTACAAATCATTGCTACTCACTGTATAATTATGGATCCTAACTGTCTCTATCTTTTATTTTTTTCAGAATATGGGGTGCACGAAAACCTGCGCAAATTGGAGGTGACGGGAGTCTCTTGCCGAGAAGTCTACGTGAAACGTGAGTGCGAATACATGCAACGCTATTTTGTCACACCGCAGGCCCACTGCTTCATCTGGAAGCCAAAGTGGACCTGTCACGTGCTGCTATTTTGTGGGTGCCGCACCAATCGAAACAGCCGATTTTTTTTTTTTTTTTTTTTTTTTTTCCTTTTTTTTTTTTGGGAGGCTTTTGACACCACTGGTGAGATATGGTCTGCTGCTCCCACAAAATAGCTGCCGCTCATACATCCTGCACGTGAGGGCTGCCCAGCGGAGTAACGCGCTCCTGTGTCTGTTCAGGTATAAACCCGCGGGTGAAGTCGGGTCGCTTTATGAAAATCCTTCCAGACTATGAAAACATGGAGTACAGGGATGTGTACGCTCATCGTACGTATCCGGGTGTGTGGGGGTGCTGAAGGCTGCATGGAGTGATGTCGCATCTATTAACCTTTTCCCTGCTGGTGACTGCATAGTGAACCCATCAACAAAAGAAAATCTGGTTACCTGTGGCAAAGTTTATTGTATTACAATATTATCCGGGATATGAAAATATATCAAATTGAATACATTGTACCTGTCTGGGATACATACATACATACAGAGCACAGATCCCCTCCACCATCTCTGTCTGCATAGAAAATCGTTACATATCAATGTTCCAATCAACATATTGACAGCGCACAACATCCACTTAGACTCCACCTCTCTGTTCCTCGGAGCATCATCTCACATCAAGGCTGCTGTAAAAGAGTAAGTCTAGGCATGGGCAGAGATGATACTGATGGGCGGGTCACACATATGCCCACCCCTGCTGATGTGGAACCAGCCAAGCTCACACCTGGAGCATTGAAGTAACAGTGACTTTCTCAGTAACAAGGGGAGCAGGTTTGGTAAAATTACAAACTTTACAGAGAACACATTAGTCCCTGTGCGCCATAGGAGCTTACAATCTACTCTCTCTACCATAGCTGCAAATGGAGACATGCACTGTAGAATAGATGTGTGCTTGATGGGAATTTTTTTTTTTTCGTTTAGCTTCATTAATCTAGTTATTTGGTTTTGTTAAATTCAGTTGATTGGTTCAATTTGTGTCCGGGATTCATATTTGGAATTCGTTTTATGTATTTTTCTGCATGAACAACACATTACTGAGCATGAGAAATATATCCGATGATAGGTACATTTGAAGACCTCTCGCCCCCCCTCTCCCTCCTTCTCTCTCTCGCCCCCCCTCTCCCTCCTTCTCTCTCTCTCTCTCCTCTCGCCCCCTCCTCTCCCTCTCTCTCCTTCTCTCTCTCTCTCTCCCTCCCTCTCTCTCCTTCTCTCTCTCTCGCCCCCCCCTCTCCTTCTCTCTCTCTCGCCCCCCCCCTCTCTCTCTCTCTCCTTCTCTCTCTCTCTCGCCCCCCCTCTCCCTCTCTCTCCTTCTCTCTCTCTCTCTCCTTCTCTCTCTCTCGCCCCCCCTCTCCCTCTCTCTCCTTCTCTCTCTCTCGCCCCCCCTCTCCCCTCTCTCTCCTTCTCTCTCTCTCGCCCCCCCCTCTCCCTCTCTCTCCTTCTCTCTCTCTCGCCCCCCCCTCTCCCTCTCTCTCCTTCTCTCTCTCTCGCCCCCCCTCTCCCTCTCTCTCCTTCTCTCTCTCTTGCCCCCCCTCTCCCTCTCT
>CM056059.1:313596406-313666406 GCA_029574335.1 Rana kukunoris
ATGTCCTTGTCTGGTCCCCCTCGTCCTTGGATTCCCTCCTTGTCCTCAAATTGCTGTACTGGATTATTCCCAGAGCGCCCATTTGCCTTATTTGTGTTGCTGTCCTGCGAGGCTTCAGACAGGCAGAGATCTGTGAAAAACGATGCTGCCAAACTCAATTTAGCATTGATTCTATGCTAGACCGATAGGACCGCACTTCTACTGTAGACTTCCCGGTGCGCTGGTCATGTGACGGCAGAAGCTCCTTCCTCCCCAGCCTCAGATCTCTGTCTAGGGTGACATAGGGGTGAGGCGCTGGACCCAGATCCCTTACTGAGGAATCATTGGTAATGCCTAATGGCAGCTCTCCACAAAGCAGGGAATTGGCTCCCCCAAGAGATAGGGGTCACCCGACTTGAAAGGTCAAGATTCCAGGGTCCAAGATTTTTTTATTGTTCTTATCATGTGACCATAGGAAGTCAAAAGATGGCTGGGGTCGAAAGGGCAAAAATGCCCCTTCAACAGGGCTTGGACAATGTAGGGGCCAAAGCCCCCCTTAATCAGAGCTTGGACAATGTAGGGGCCATAATGCCTCTCTTCATCAGAGGCTTGGACAATGTAGGGACCAAAGACTTCCATTTCATTGAGGCTTGAACAATGCAGGACCAAAACTCCCCCTTTATCAGGTCTTGGATGCTGTAGAGCCAAACCCCCTCTTCATCATGCCATGGGCAACGTAGGGCTCAAAACTCCACTTAGACCAGTGGTCATCAACCCTACCCCACAGGACCCACTAACAGGCCAGGTTTTCAAGATAACTGAAATACATCACAGGTGATATCATTTGCTGCTCAGTGATTGCAGTATTCTAGTCTTCATCTCCCCAAGGTGATACATAAAATCCGGTCTGTTAGTGGGTCCTGTGGGGTAGGGTTGATGACCACTGGCTTAGACAATGTAGGAGCCAAAACGTCCTCTTCGTTAGGGCTTGGACAATATAGGGGGCAAAACTCTCCCTTCATCGGGGGTTGGACAATGTAGTAGCTGAGACTCCACCTTCATTGGGGCTTGCACAATGTAGGGGCCGAAAATCCCCCTTTATCAGGGCTTGGGCAATGTAGGGCTAAAAACTCCCCTTCATTAGGGCTTTAATAATGTAGGGACCGAGACTCTTCATTTATCAGAGCTTGGGCAACGTAGGGAAAAGTCCACATTTATCACATCTTGGACAATGTAGGGGTCAAATCACCTATCTTCATCAGGGACTTGAACAATGTAGGAACCGTGACTCTCCATTTATCGGGGCTAGGGCAGTGTAGGGGCCAAAACTTTCTGTTCATAAGGGATTGGGCAATGAAGGGACACCCCCCACCCCACCACCATAAGGGTTTGGATAATGTAGGAGCCAAAAATCCAAACACCTTCCCTAATCAGGGCTTGGACAACGTAGGGGCCAAAACTCCCTCTAAATCGAGGCTTGGACAATGTAGGGGCCAAAACTCCCTCTTCATCAAAGCTTGGACAATGTAGGAGCCAAAACTCCCCCTTTATCAGGTCTTGGACACTGTACAGCCAAAACGCCTCCTCATCAGGGCTTGGACAGTATAGGGGCCATAACTTCCCCCCTAAATAGGGCTTTGGCAATGTCTGGTCCAAAACTCCCCCTTCATCAGAGCTTGGACAATATAGAAGCCAAAACACCTATCTTAACCAGGGACTTGGACAATGTCAGGACCAAGAATTCCATTTTATTGGGGCTTGGACAATGTAGGGGGCAAAACTCCTCCTATATCAGGCTTTGGACACTGTAGAGCCAAAACCCCTCTTCATCTGGGCTTGGACGAAGTAGGGGCCAAAACTTCCCCTCATCGGAGCTTAGACAATGTAGGAGTCGAAACTCCCTACTCACCAGGGCAATGAACAATGTAGATGGCAAAAAAAAAAAACGTCATCAGGAATTGGACAATATAGGGGCCATAACTTCCCCCCTAAACAGGACTTTCACAATGTCAGGTCCAAAACTCCCCCTTCACAAGATCTCGGATAATGTAGGGTAGGGTGACCAGACATCCCCGGTTTCAGGGGACAGTCCCCAGATTGAGGACACTGTCCCCGGACCAAGTCTGTCCCCAGTTTTGTCCCCAGATTGGATTTGAACAGGGGCTGGGGCAATTTCAAAGACAGTCAGTGCAGAACTAAAATTCTGAATTACACCCCCCCCCCCCTGCTTTGCCGCTTCTACTAGCTTAGGGGTGTATTTTTTTCATTATCTGTGCCCCTTTCTGATGATCATGTGCTGGTCGGAGCAGGGGGAATATTTCTTCAGTTTCGGGTGCATGCCCATTCAGCTCCGCTCGCATGTTCTTCTGCCTTGGCTCAAGTCCTGGCAAGCCGCCTGCCTCGTCTTGCCTTCCCTGGCAAAGTGATCTTCCTCCGCACCCCACCCAATAGTAGCCGGGGCCCGGAGAGTGAGACTTCACAGGCGCAGCGGCGGGCAGAGAGTCGCTGATTGCCACCATTACTAGTAAAGAAAAAAAAATGTGTCCCCGGATTTCATTTTAAAAATCTGGTCACCTTAATGTAGGGGCCAAAACTCCCCCTTTTGGACAATGTAGCAAAAAGGTGTCTATTGATCTTTCTGCTCCCGATAACAACCAATTAGATCCCAGCATGCATATTTCCAGGATAAGTTCCCGTATTTATCGGCGTATAACACGCACCCTAACTTTAAGAGGGAAGCTTCAGGAAAAAAACGTTCCATAGCCCCCTGCGTATAACACGCAGGCACAGTTTGCCCTCTATTTTTAGGGTAAAAAAGTGAGTGTTATACGCCAATAAATACAGTTAGAAATGAAACAGAGAATGTAATGGGTTGGTTTGGGGTTGCTCGCTATCATTCGTTCAGCATTCTAGACTTGGAACCCTCGGTGTAAATGACGAGATGACGGTAATCGGGTCTATAGATAGAAACTGACATCGAACACCTGGACTAGGGGAGCCGACCAAATATTCTATATAGAGGCTGCCAACAAAAACACGATGCGGGTAAACACGGCCAGGGCATCTTGGGACCTACAAATCCCCGACAGCTCAGTGGCGCCCCCCCTCTTCCATTAGGTGAAAAAAGGAATATCCACTATCTGCACATTTACTATATGGCCAAAAGTTTGTGAATTGCAAATGATTCGCCTCTCCATCTAATCTCATTCTTAGCGGAGTCGCATTGTAACTCCATGTTTTGTTTTGCAGACATGTGACCTCATCGGGTTCTCTGAGTTTGGCTCGGCTCCACCTTCTATTATCAGGCGTCCCTAATTCGAGTCTGCACTCCGCAGATAACAGCCCCCTCCCCAACTATACATCTCCAGGGAAGTGCCGAGCCAGGACAGTCTCAGCGTTTCATAAAGCCCTTTTTCTGCTGACTTCCAGCAATGATCATAATTCCAGCAAATTATTGCTGGTGGGCTGAGATCTGCACCGCGCTTGATCCCATCACAGGGGGAGGGGCTGTGCAAAGCCAGAGACGCAAGACAGCTCACTATGCAGCTTATGGTGGCACATGTGTGTGTCCCCCCCCCCCCCTCATAACTTAAATCGGATCTCCGGCCTTCCCTTCAGTCTTGCATCATCTAGTTCTTTCCTCCCCAGCCTGACTGTCCCTGGCCCATCTCTTTTATTCATAGGATATCGGTTATTTTAACCATGGAGTCTCTGCATCACATATGGGCAGTCTGCATGTAAATACAGCCTGCCTAGGAACCCCCCCCCCCTCCAGACTGACATCATCCATCATGGCATTTTGATATTTGCATAACTCCTCCCACTGCTATGTAGAGCCCCCTGCTGGCCCCTCCCACCAGTCATGATCTGCCTGCATTGCATAGAGAAGCACATGAGTCATGACATCACTAGATCTAATTATAGTGAAATTGGAAAGGTTTTATTTAAAAATGTCAGCATGCTGATGAAGGGGGAGGGAGGAACCAGGGAATGCAAAATATAAGCACATTAAACCCCTCTTAAATCAGAGTCCCCCTTACATCAGGGTCCCCATCAGCAGAGGCGTAGCTTGAAGCTTGTGGGCCCCGATGCAAAAGTTGACCTGGCCCCTGGGCTGTTCTCACCCTGTGCTCCTCTCCATTCAGGAAATGGCTCACAGCTTGTCCCCAGCCAATGAGAACGTAGGGGTGTGGACCGTAAAAAAGGCAAAGTGGAAGCCCAGTACTGGAGCGGGGCTGTGGGGCCCTTGTGCAGATCTGAGCTAGAATTTGTGGAGGATATGATATAATGACAGGGAGGCTGCAGGGGCCCTCTGGAGGTAGGGGTGGGGTTGCGATTGTGACTCCTGCAACCCCCTTATGCTACGCCCATGCCCATCGGACACTCTGCCTACATCGGGGTCCCCATCAGACACTCTGCCTACATCAGGGTCCCCATCAGGCACACTGCCTACATCGGGAGCCCCATCAGGCACTCTGCCTACATTGGGAGCCCCATCAGGCACTCTGCCTACATCAAGGTCCTCATCAGACACCCTGCCTACATCGAGGTCCTCATCAGACACCCTGCCTACATCGAGGTCCTCATCAGACACCCTGCCTACATCGAGGTCCTCATCAGACACCCTGCCTACATCGAGGTCCTCATCAGACACCCTGCCTACATCGAGGTCCTCATCAGACACCCTGCCTACATCGAGGTCCTCATCAGACACCCTGCCTACATCGAGGTCCTCATCAGGCACCCTGCCTACATCGAGGTCCTCATCAGACACCCTGCCTACATCGAGGTCCTCATCAGACACCCTGCCTACATCGAGGTCCTCATCAGACACCCTGCCTACATCGAGGTCCTCATCAGACACCCTGCCTACATCGAGGTCCTCATCAGACACCCTGCCTACATCGAGGTCCTCATCAGACACCCTGCCTACATCGAGGTCCTCATCAGACACCCTGCCTACATCGAGGTCCTCATCAGACACCCTGCCTACATCGAGGTCCTCATCAGACACCCTGCCTACATCGAGGTCCTCATCAGACACCCTGCCTACATCGAGGTCCTCATCAGACACCCTGCCTACATCGAGGTCCTCATCAGACACCCTGCCTACATCGAGGTCCTCATCAGACACCCTGCCTACATCGAGGTCCTCATCAGACACCCTGCCTACATCGAGGTCCTCATCAGACACCCTGCCTACATCGAGGTCCTCATCAGACACCCTGCCTACATCGAGGTCCTCATCGGACACCCTGCCTACATCGAGGTCCTCATCGGACACCCTGCCTACATCGAGGTCCTCATCGGACACCCTGCCTACATCGAGGTCCTCATCGGACACCCTGCCTACATCGAGGTCCTCATCGGACACCCTGCCTACATCGAGGTCCTCATCGGACACCCTGCCTACATCGAGGTCCTCATCGGACACCCTGCCTACATCGAGGTCCTCATCGGACACCCTGCCTACATCGAGGTCCTCATCGGACACCCTGCCTACATCGAGGTCCTCATCGGACACCCTGCCTACATCGAGGTCCTCATCGGACACCCTGCCTACATCGAGGTCCTCATCGGACACCCTGCCTACATCGAGGTCCTCATCAGACACCCTGCCTACACGAGGTCCTCATCAGCCCCTGCCTACATCGAGGTCCTCATCAGACACCCTGCCTACATCGAGGTCCTCATCAGACACCCTGCCTACATCGAGGTCCTCATCAGACACCCTGCCTACATCGAGGTCCTCATCAGACACCCTGCCTACATCGAGGTCCTCATCAGACACCCTGCCTACATCGAGGTCCTCATCAGACACCCTGCCTACATCGAGGTCCTCATCAGACACCCTGCCTACATCGAGGTCCTCATCAGACACCCTGCCTACATCGAGGTCCTCATCAGACACCCTGCCTACATCGAGGTCCTCATCAGACACCCTGCCTACATCGAGGTCCTCATCAGACACCCTGCCTACATCGAGGTCCTCATCAGACACCCTGCCTACATCGAGGTCCTCATCAGACACCCTGCCTACATCGAGGTCCTCATCAGACACCCTGCCTACATCGAGGTCCTCATCAGACACCCTGCCTACATCGAGGTCCTCATCAGACACCCTGCCTACATCGAGGTCCTCATCAGACACCCTGCCTACATCGAGGTCCTCATCAGACACCCTGCCTACATCGAGGTCCTCATCAGACACCCTGCCTACATCGAGGTCCTCATCAGACACCCTGCCTACATCGAGGTCCTCATCAGACAGTCTCCCTACATCTACATTTTTTTTTCTCCTCCAGTGTTTTGGAGCTTCGAGGGTGAATTGGCCCCAACTGGCTTTTGCAGCAAAGGAGCACACATGTAAAGGCGACGCATTTCAAAAAACAACAAAGAAAAATTCCCAGCTCAACCTACCAACCAGCCTGCAACAAACCTGAATTGTCCTGTCTAATAGGGCACATTAAAACCAGGGATTTAGTTTGCACACATTTGCAAATATATGCGAAAGCTGCAGAGGCCGTGACATGGCGCCCCCGAGTACTGCAGTCCTAACTCTACATTTTGAGAGCCTCCAAAGTTGGACCCCATATATAATAATGCATAGATTTAGGGCCAGTGTAGTTCTTAGTGTCTAAACCTCACCCACAGGCATGCGGTGTTAATCTAAAGGTGAGTTCAGCAGACTGAGACAAAGTTTCCCAAAGGCAAAGTCCTCTTCTATAGGGAAGTTCCCCCAATATGGTAAGCTTAGTTTTAAGTTGAGAAATGTGTCTGTTTTTATATAGTGACCCAATATGTGGGCAGGTCATTATCCCTGTGACCCCTCTCTCCCTCACCGATTGGCTCTGAGGATGGGGACGCCAAGTAACCGTGGCTTTGTCTTGCAGGTGGACGGACTTTTCATCATCGGCTGGATGTACCTACCTCCTCACGATCCACACGTAGACGAACCCATGAGGCTGAAACCCGTATTCCGGATCCACCTAATGGAGAAGAAAACCGCCACTGTGGAGTGTATGTACGGCCCCAAGGGGCCCCACAATGGGCAGATACAGGTGAGCGGTTAATGGCAGAACTTTTTTTTATTTTTATTATTATACATTTGTTTGTTTTTTCCATAGAAGGGAATTTTTGTTATTTCTTAACTGTAAAAAAAAAAAATATTGGTAATTTATTTTTACAATGGCATAACACAGAATTATTGACAATTATTAACTGTGTGTGTATATATGTGTGTGTATATATACACACATACACAGCTGTGTCAATATCAGGACTGGATGGATAGACAGCTGTCTTATATGGGATTTCCCCTCACTTCCAGTTATGGCATCAGGACAGGAAGTGAATAGAAATCACTTGAACCTGGCATTGTCTATTCTATATTAAATTGTGTCCTTACTGTAAATACTTGTTTTTTGTCCAGAAAATAGTCATCTTCATAATTTATATCATAAAATCAGGAAAATCCTAATATAATAATAATAAACTAGATTATCAGCAATTATTAGCGTCCTGCGAATTTATTACATGTGTTCCGGCCGCTGCTGACCAATCACTTTGTTGCTACAGATGGTGAAGATGGACGAGTTCTGTACCAAATGCCTTCAGACCGACTACCACCGGATGTCTGGCGGGCGGCAGGAGGTAAGAGGACCTGTCATCGCTCGGTCAGCGGCCATCCCCGTACATTGACGTATTAACGATCTTGCGCTTTTTTAAATTTTGCTGGCAGGAATTTCGCACGTGGCTGCGAGACGACTTGGGGAGGACGCTGGATGATATTTTCCACGAACATATGCAGGAGCTCATCCTGATGAAATTCATCTATATCTGCCAATATGAGTAAGTGAGAGGACATTGGGAAAAAATCTTCCTTCTTTCTTTCTTTCTTTGTCCTTCTTTCTTCTTTGTCCTTCTTTCTTCTTTGTCCTTCTTTCTTCTTTGTCCTTCTTTCTTCTTTGTCCTTCTTTCTTCTTTGTCCTTCTTTCTTCTTTGTCCTTCTTTCTTCTTTGTCCTTCTTTCTTCTTCGTCCTCCTTTCTTCATCCTCCTTTCTTCTGCTTTTTTCTTCTTCTTTCTCCTATCTTCTTCTTCTTTCACCTTTTTTCTTCTTCTTTTTCATTTTTTCTTTTTTTTAATTTGTTCTTCATTCTTCCTTTTCTCCTTCTTTCTCTTTCTATCTCCTTTCTACTTCTTTCTTCTCTTTCCATCTTTCTCCTTCTTTCTTCTTTGTCTTCCTTCTTTCTTTATCTCCTTTCTTCTTTCTCCTTTCTGTATCTCCTTTCTTCTTGCTCCTTCTCTCCTTTCTTTCTTTCTTTCTTTCTTTCTTTCTTTCTTTCTTTCTTTCTTTCTTTCTTTCTTCGCTCTCTTTCTTTCTTCTCTCTCTTTCTTTCTTCTCTCTCTTTCTTTCTTTCTTTCTTTTTTCTTCTTCTTTCTCCTTTTTTCTTCTTCTTCTTCTTCTTCTTCTTCTTCTTTCTCCTTTTTTCTAATTTGTTCTTCTTTCTCCTTTTTTCTAATTTGTTCTTCTTTCTCCTTTTTTCTTTTTTCTAATTTGTTCTTCTTTCTCCTTTTTTCTTTTTTCTAATTTGTTCTTCTTTCTCCTTTTTTCTTTTTTCTAATTTGTTCTTCTTTCTCCTTTTTTCTTTTTTCTAATTTGTTCTTCTTTCTCCTTTTTTCTGTTTTCTAATTTGTTCTTCTTTCTCCTTTTTTTCTTTTTTCTAATTTGTTCTTCTTTCTCCTTTTTTCGAATTTGTTCTTCTTTCTCCTTTTTTCTAATTTGTTCTTCTTTCTTCCTTTTCTCATTCTTTCTTTTTTTTCTTCCTCCTTTCTTTATCTCCTTTCTTCTTTATCTCCTTTCTTCTTTCTCCTTTCTTTCTTCTTTCTGTATCTCCTTTCTTCTTGCTCATTCTTTCTTTATCCTTCTTTCTTCATCTCCTTTCTTTCTTTCTTTCTTTCTTTCTTTCTTTCTTTCTTTCTTTCTTTCTTTCTTTCTTTCCTTCTTTCTTTCTTTCTCCTTTCTTTCTTTCTTTCTTTCTTTCCTTTCTTTCTTTCTTTCTTTCTTTCTTTCTTTCTTTCTTTCTTTCTTTCTTTCTCCTTCTTTCTTTCTTTCTTTCTTTCTTTCTTTCTTTCTTTCTCTTTCTTTCTTTCTTTCTTTCTTTCTCCTTCTTTCTTTCTTTCTCCTTCTTTCTTTCTTTCTCCTTCTTTCTTTCTTTCTCCTTCTTTCTTTCTTCCTTTCTTCTTTCTCCATCTTACTCTATTCTTTATCTGACCTCTGGGGATTTGTATTGAAAAGGGGGATGGTGTTTTCAGTGAGTCACATCTTCAGCTATTATAATGTACGATACTTCCTGATAGGACACTTCTGATCCATATTTGCCTGGTTGTATTTCAAATACAGTAAAACCTTGGATTGCGAGCATAGTTCGTTCCAGAAACATGCTTGTTATCCAAAACACTTGTACATCAAAGCAAATTCCCCCATAAAAAATAATGAAAATGCAGATGATTCGTTCCACAACCATTTATTCATATGTTCTTCAGTTTATATAAAAAGATTATAGCAATGTGATTGGTTGTGTAACCATAAAATGTCCATCCACAAATGGAATCCTCCCCAAGGGGATTAGAAGCAAAATCCAGCCGGAGCTCCAGAGTATAAAAGAGAAGAGAGGCGCCTCTAAGTGTATCATTATGTTGCTAAATGTTGTACCTTCATTAAATGTAACCATATTGCTACACTTAGAGGTTCCTCTCTACTCTTTTGCACTCAGATGTTTCATGGCACTACTTTTTTGCTTGTCTTGCAAAATGCTCTCAAACCAAGGTTTTACTGTACAGCTTTGTAAGAGCTCCCTCTGGTGGCTGTTTGTATGAAGCTTCACCTCATCTACCAGCGAACGTTCATAAACGGTGCGGTATACAAGGGGTTAAAGCAAGCAACCTGTAAGCTTGCTATTGATTTGTAGAGCTAGGGAAGGGGCTTTTTACGTGAAAGTGATCCAGTTTATGATCACTTTTATAGGGCTCTGAATGGTACACCCTCCTCGCCGCCGGCACATGCAGTGTTTCTAAGGCCCTCCCGTTCCTTTGGGGTGCCTCATCTTGTTTTTTTGTGTCTCTTTGCAGCAATTGCCTTACTTACCGCCGGATATATCACCCACCTAGCCGGCCGGAAGATCTGGTAAAGCCGGGCTTTTTCAAGGGAACGTATGGAAGCCACGGCCTGGAGATAGTCATGCTGAGTTTCCATGGGATGACCGCCAAGGCCACAAAAATAACGGTGAGCAGGAGCCGGACGTGTTTTTCTATAAGGAAGAACACAGAGAATATTTAATTTCTTCATGTCTGTATGTTGGTTAGAGGGCACCTGTAATTTTACTAATAATCTATAATAATATAAAAATCTAGTATCATTTCCATATATACACAATGTATCCTTGCTGGATCTTGGGTCATGCTGGACACAGCGCTCCCACGTTTTCCCAATGTTCTCTAAGCTCTGCTATTATCTAGAGCAGGGGTATCCTAACTGTGGCCCGAGGGCCGGATGTGGCCCTTTGCTAGCCTTCGCCTGGCCCTTGGAGCAGTATTGCTTCCAATGATATGAGGCACTATTTATCCCAATGGCACCAGCAATGGGACACTATTTCTTAGACTAATAGCAATGATGAAGCACTATTCTTCCTCCTACTGCCCACCAACACTGAAGCCATGTTTATTCTCACTGATGCTCGGCCCTGGGGCATTTTCTACCCCAACTGGTCAGAATCCAGCCCCCCTTAAGTCTGAAAGACCGTAAACTGGCCCTTTGCTTTAAAAGTATGGAGACCCCTTATCTATAGGTAAGACCCTCCCGTTATTTAGCAGTTCATTTCCAAAGCCTGCTGAGGGTACTACATTGGGCTGTAGAATGCTGATGGAAGAGGCTTGATTTAGGGATGGGCGGTACTTACCTCACAGCCAGGTAAAGGTGGACTCTGTTGGGGACCCTGTTGGGGACCCTGATGTAGGTAGGGAGTCTGATGGGGACCCTGGTGTAAGTAGGGTGTCTGATGGGGGGGGGGGGATGATGTAAGTAGGAAGTCTGATGGGGACCCTAATGTAAGTAGGGAATCTGATGGGGATCCTGATGTAAGTAGGGAGACTGATGGGGACCCTGGTGTAAGTAGGGAGACTGATGGGGACCCTGATGTAAGTAGGGGGTGTAATGGGTAGTAGGGGTCTGATGGGGACCCTGATTTAAGGTGGACTCTGGTGGGGTCCTGATGTAAGCGAATAGTCTGATAGGGACCATGATGTAAGTAAGGAATCTGATGGGGACCACAATGTAAGTAGGGGGTCTAATGGAAAGTAGGGGGGTCTGATGGGGACCCTGATGTAAGGTGGACTCTGTTGGGAATCCTGATGTAAGTGAATAGTCTGATTGCGACTCTGATATAATGTGGACTCTGTTTGTTGGAGTCCTTAATGTAAGGGGGACTCTGATAGGGATCCTGATGTAAGTAGGGAGTCTGTTGGGGACCCTGGTGTAAGTAGGGAGTCTGTTGGGGAACCTGGTGTAAGTAGGGAGTCTGTTGGGGAACCTGGTGTAAGTAGGGAGTCTGTTGGGGACCCTGGTGTAAGTAGGGAGTCTGTTGGGGACCCTGGTGTAAGTAGGGAGTCTGTTGGGGACCCTGGTGTAAGTAGGGAGTCTGTTGGGGACCCTGATTTAAATGGGGAGTCTGTTGGGGACACTGATGTAAATTGGGAGTTTGATGGGGACCCTGGTGTAAGTAGGGAGTCTGTTGGGGACCCTGATGTAAGGAGGGAGTCTGTTGGGGACTCTAATGTAAGGAGGGAGTCTGATGGGGATTCTGATGTAAATGGGGAGTCTGATGGGGACCCTGATGTAAGGGGGACTCTGATGAGGATCCTGATGTAAGCAAGGAGTCTAATGGGGACCCTGATATAAGGGAAGCTCTGTTGGAGACATTGATGTAAGTAGGGAGTCTGATTGGGAGCCTGATATAAGTGGACAGTCTGATGGGGACTTTGAGGTAAGAGGGACTGTAATAAAGACCCTGATGTAAGGGATTGCTATCCTGTAAAGGGGACTCTAATATAAGGCAGGACTCATTCAAATATAACACAGCCAGGCTGGGGAGGAAAGGGCTAGAAGAAGCTGTTAGTTCTTCAGACAGGAAATGAGGCAGGCTCTATGTGACTTGCTGCAGCTTCTAATGCATATTATGAGAATCTCACAGTGTGCAGTTAAATCAGAGTAACACATTTCAGTCCATGAGAGGAGCCTGTAAAACTGTGCAAGACTGAAGGGAAGACCAGAGGTCAGATGTAAAGTACAATGTCATCTGTGTAGTGGCCTTATAATGGTGCGGATATACATAATGAATTTGTTTCTTTTGTATTCAGGGAGACCCCAATGTCCCAGCTGGACAGCCAACCCTGGAAGTAGACCTGACCCGGCCGATGCGCCTTCCCAGCATAGAGCAGTTACGCAATTTCTCCGAACTGTCGCGACTCGTCTTGGACATCCGGGACCTGATCAGTAGGGAGCAGCGGCTGGCAGGTGGTGTGGAGGATGCTGGAAGCAGCAGCAGGGTGGAACCTGCACAGGCACCATCGCTTGTTGCCAGTGCAGAAGAGAGCGCTGCCAATGGATCAGATGCCAGCGAAAATGGGGAGCAGCAACCTCAAGATCTGCAAGCATTTGTCCTCCCGGAGGAGGTGATGGCGCGGAATGGAGAGTACCCCCGCAGCTGTAGAGTTTGGTGAGGGCATGCTCCATACTGAATTGTTTAGCATCAGGATATCATGAATGAGGCCAGGAGGAGTGCACGAGATAAGCAGACATAAATTGGGTGGGATGTGGGAAATGTAGACAGAGGTGAGCTGGCCATTGATCAGGTGGTTGCATGTTCTAACACCTCCTTCATCTTTTTAGACAAATCCAGATAATCCCGAAACATGTATACTTTCATTGCCTGTGTGCCCTTTGGGGTGTATTGGAATCACTGATGCTGAGCCAGGTGTTCTCATCCAACATCACTACCTGACCTAACAAATGGCCGAAAAGTGGAGGGTGTTCTGGTCACAAAGGGGGGGCAACACCATATAAATGGCCATGGTGAGGGTCAACGCTATATTCATGGCCATGGCAAGGGTCAACTCTGTATTCATGGCTATGGCGAGGGTCAAGTCTATATTGATAGCCACGATGAGGGTCAACTATATTAATGGCCTTGGTAAGATTTAACTCTATATTAACCCCTTGTTGCTGGCCGTGCGCAAATATGCAGCCTCTCGGCACCTGGTCCTTAGCGCAGAGGGGGCCGCATTGGCGTGAATTGCTGCTAATACACCTTTGCTGAGACCGCATGCGTTGTGTGCTCCCGGCACAGTTACCGTTGCCTAACCGAAAGCTCCCAATCACTTGCTGCGATCCAGAGTTTTCGGACCACGTGACAATCACAGCGGTCACATGATCTTAAGCTGCGTCCCGTCTCCCGGGAACATAATAAATCTCTTACAGGGCCGAAATGCACTGCCGTTAAGAGGTTAATGGCCATGTCGAGGGTCAACTCTATATTAATGGTCATGATGAGGGTAAACTCTATATTAATGACCATATCAAGGGTCAACTCTATAGCAATGGCCATGGTGAGTGTCGGCTCTATATTGACCATGTCGAGTCAACTCAATATTAATGGCCATGTCGAGGGTCAACTCTAAATTAGTGGCCATAGTGAGGGTCAAATCTATATTAATGGCCATGGTAAGGGTCAATTCTATTAATGGCCATGGTAGCGGGCAACTCTATATTAATAGCCATGGTGAGGGGCAACTCTGTATTAATGGCCATGTCTAGGGCCAACTCTATATTAGTGCCCATGTCGAGGGTCAACTTTATATTGAAAGCCATGTCAAAAGTCAACTGTATATTAGTGGCTATGGTGAGGTTCAACTCTATATTCATGGCCATGGTGAGGGGCAACTCTGTATTAATGGCCATGGTGAGGGGCAACTCTGTATTAATGGCCATGTCAAGGGTCAACTTTATATTGATGGCCATGTCGAGGGTCAACTCCATATTAGTGGCCAAGGCAAGGGGCTAATTCTATGTTAGTGGCCATGATGAGGTTCAATGCTAGATTACTGGTCATGGTGAGGGGCAACTCTATATTAATGGCCATAGTGAGGGTTAACTCCATAATGGGGGTCAACTCTATTAATGGCCATGACGAGTGGAGGGTGTTCTGGTCACAAAGGGGGTCAACTCTATTTTAATGGCCATGGTGAGGGTCAAGACATGGATTTAAATTGGGATATCCAACAAGCTCATATAGATGTGATGGTCAGGCGTTCAGACATTTTGGCATAGTGTGTATTCGGAAATTGTTTGTGCTGATATTGGGACCCTGAATTTGTCAAGCAGTTGGGGGTCATTCAAGGGTTTTCCAGCAGCAAATATATACATCGAAATGAAATTTGTATAAACATGCAGGTCTTCCCAAAATGAGTAAACATTATATTAAACTCTACTTGTGGGCTCGCCTTCCCTTTCTAGATTAGACCTGGGCCCATAGAGCAGTTTCTTCCAAGTGCCCAGAGACGTCCTTGGATTACCTTTATCCCAGAACACCCAAGACCCCAGTGCTCTCCGTTAGTAGTGAATTCCCTGGTTTATATTTAAAGGGGTTTGTAAAGGAAAAAAAATGTTTTTCCCTAAATAGCTTCCTTTACCCTAGTGCAGTCCTCCTTCACTTACCTCATCCTTCTATTTTGCTTTTAAACATCCTCATTTCTTCTGAGAAATCCCCACTTCCTGTTCTTCTGTCTGTAACTAAATGCAGTAATGTGAGGCTTTCTTTCTGGTGTGGAGAAAGCCTCTTGAGGGGGGAGGGGGCAAGCAGGAGTGTCAGGACGCCCACTAACACACAGCTCCTTTCTCTATCTGGAAAGTAGAGAGTGTCCCGACACTCCTGCTCGCCCCCTCGAGGCTATCTCCACACCAGGGAGAAAGCCTTGCATTACAGTGTGTAGTTGCAGACCGAAGAACAGGAAGTGAGGATTTCTCAGAAGAAATAAGGACATTTAAAAGCAAAATGGAAGGATGAGGTAAGTGAAGGAGGTAAAGGAAGCTATTTAGGGAAACATTTTTTTTCCTTTACAACCTCTTTAATAGGTAGAGAGATAAAACTGGACACAATTTTAAAGGCAGCTCTCTATAAACCAGAATATCTTTGGGGGGGGTCCCCAGAGTAGAGTACAAAGTATGGGGGAAATTAAGTGCTATAGATATAGGGCCAGATTCAGGAACACTTGCGCTGGAGTATTTCGATATGCGCCGCGTAACTGTGATGATGCGCCGTCGTTTCTATGTGCCCGTACCCACCAAACTAGATGCGCCCAATAACGGGTCATTTGCGACCGGCGGAACGTTCCGACGCCAGAGTATCGTCAGCGCTTAATTTCGCTGGGCGCATCAGTCGCGCCTATTGATTTCCCCTGCAAATATGCAAATGAGGGATTTTTCCCAATTCACGAACGGATTAGCACCATACGCTGGCTACATGCGCCGCGCGTATCTCGTCCGTCCGGCGCAAAGTTATTTCTACAAAAGGCTGCTTTATCTTTACTCCAGACGGTCACAGGTCAGCAGGAGAGCAGCTACAGCAGCGTTACCGACGATAAGAGCTAGCTGAGCACCCCCACTTGCAGGACAACACCTCTGTCCATGCTTGTCTGTCAAATTTTACAGCCATGGAGGAAGACATCATAGGTCTCCATAGCCGAGATGACGGCTGACAGCTCCTGGCCATTAAAGTTCAGCTTTCTCCTGTGTGTTTGCGGGGAACGGGAGCAGCCATCTCAGAACAAACGTAACATCACTGCGGGGAGGGGGAGCAGGATATACTTTAGTGCCGGAATGGCGCTTCTACGGGCGCATTTAAACGCCCAACGGAAGGCATTGCGCTGACGTTTCCCGTGAAGTGGTGCCGACGGAAGTTGTGAGCATGCGCACAAAGGGGGCGAGTGGAGCCTCACTCACTGCGCATGCTCCGTGGTTGATGCGCTGAACGTAAGCCTCTGCACTGGGCTCCGCCCATCATTTACATATGATCACACCCACTTCCCCTTGCGTCGGGTTACGCCAGCGCATTATCGTTACTCTGGCGCAAGTTTACGCGCAACTGCTATGTGAATAACAGTACTTGCGCCGAAAGGGTCTTCAGAGTAACGTAAATGAGAAGCGTTACTCCAGAGGAAAGATACTCTCATCTACCTGAATCTGGCCCATAGTGTAAGCATGGTCACTGTTATCTGCACACAACAAGGTTACAAGAAAAAAGCAAACATGATCCAGGACTCAAGACTCACTTCATCGGGGCTTAGATGCTGATAGTAAAAAGGGAAATTACTGAACATCTGATTATAAAATAAAAGATTTTTCTCACTCGCATCGCTTTTTATTATCTTTGGCAGATTTTTTTAATTGACACCAAAGCAGTGTCAGAGATCAACAGTGAAAAACAATATTATATTATATATATTTGGTCTTTTGTGTTTTTTTTATTCTAACAGAATTTTCTGTTTTTGCCTTTTGAAAGCTTTTATGGAACGGGCCTCATAGCCGGCCACGGATTCAGCAGCCCGGAGCGGACACCTGGCCTCTTCATCCTCTTTGACGACAACCGTTTCGGATTCATATGGCTGGAGCTGAAATCCTTCAGCCTGTACAGCCGCATGACAGACAAGTTTCAGAACTCTCAGCCGCCGTCGCCGGAGGCCTTCGATGAAATGCTGCGAGCTATGCAACTATGGACAACCTAGGGGAGCGTGGTGGGAGGAGCTCAATGGAATCCGGGTCATTTCACGGTTTAGGTCTGTCCCCTCCCCCTCCCCTTCCCCAACCTCAACGAGCAACTATGGTGACCTCTGGAGGGCGGAAAACACAGTGCATGTACTCTTTAATCCTTGGTGCACTGACAGGCCTTGCAATCTATTGCAATGTTTCTGTAGGATACTAAAGAGTCTGGAAGTGATGCTTTTAAATACAATGAAAACCACGGGAAATGAAAAAAAGCAAACCTCATTACATGTATATAATCTGCCTACCCTATGTAATAATATATAAATATATGCCTAACTTATATATTAATGATCCCACCTTATCAGGGCAGGATAAACCAGGTCCTATTTTTGTACATCCATCTAAAAGCAGGAACAAGCTGGGGGGGCTGGTATAGCTAAATGGCAAGAAGGTAACTTACCCTGAGCAACAAGGTAATGGTCTATTGCAATATTTAATTAGCAGTAAAAAGTCCAGGCGGTTCCATCTATACGTTGCACTAGCTAAATTTTAGATTTTAAAATTAAAATCTATATTTTTTAATTTGTATATAAATAATGGGTTCATTTTTACTTCTTTGCAGTACCAATTTCTGCCACAAGATGTCACTCTCGTGTGCAGCTGCAATACACAGGATACAATGTTACAATGTGGCCGCCCATCAGTTTTGAAGATTTGATCTGAGTCTTTGATCGTATTTTCTTTTCCAGGGCGATACACATGTGCTGTTTTTGCTCAAGATAATATAAATTGTGAGGCAGAGCCGTGAAATCAATTTTTAATAAAATCCTTGTTTGGTCTATTAAAAGACTGAATTATTAAAAAAGGTCTTTCAATTTTTCATTTAATATGATTGCAATAACTAAGCAATCAGACGATGGAACAATTGGGCTGGATTGGCACCACACTGCAAGGTTTTAAAAGCCCTACTGGCCCCGGGCCAGGTTTAGGTGTATTTTAGCCCCTCTGATGCTACTGTACCAATACGTCGTACCTCGGTCATGTGGGTAGGGTACTGTATTTCCTACAGTAGACCTAACTGGGTGACGTTTAGTTAGCCATGTGTTTCTTTTAAAATCCCTTTTTTTTTTCCATTACTTTTCAGTGATGCTGATCTCCTCCAGCCTCTTCTCAGTCACTTCCTATTTCTATGCACTCACACCAGCGTCGGCTGCACATCAATGCTTTGGACCAGCTTTCACAAGGGAAGACCATGCCTGTGTACAAAATGTGTGGGCACAGCCTTATTTCATTTGCACCAGGGGGCGTATGCGGCAGGGTGACAACAGCAGAGGACAATAGGAAGACAGGTCTGAAGTGTGGTCACCCCATAACAAGATGGGCCCTGAATAACAAAGTGGGTGACGTGACTGCATTCTACAGGCTTTTGTCATTTGATTTATTATTATTTCAGGTACTTGTATAGCGCCATTAATTTACGCAGCGCTTTACATATACATTGTACATTCACATCAGTCCCTGCCCTCAAGGAGCCTACAACCTAAGGTGCCTTTTTTCAGGGGGAGGGCATCGATTTAAGGTCACCCATGCTCCCCCTCCTTTCAACAATGTCATGAAGGGGAGGGGCTTAGCCACCACTCGCAAGTATTTATTTTTAAAGTGGAAACAGCAGACTTTATTCTAGGCATGTGTTATGTACAGGGTGCAGATTCCAGGCATGTGTTATGTACAGGGTGCAGATTCCAGGCATGTGTTATGTACAGGGTGCAGATTCCAGGCATGTGTTATGTACAGGGTGCAGATTCCAGGCATGTGTTATGTACAGGGTGCAGATTCCAGGCATGTGTTATGTACAGGGTGCAGATTCCAGGCATGTGTTATATACAGGGTGCAGATTCCAGCCGTGTGCTGTGTACAGGGTGCAGATTCCAGGCATGTGTTATGTACAGGGTGCAGATTCCAGCCCTGTGCCGTGTGCTGTGTACAGGGTGCATATTCCAGGCATGTGCCATGTACAGGGTGCATATTCCAGGCGTGTGCTATGTACAGGTTGCAGATTACAGTCGTGTGTTATGTACAGGGTGCAGATTCCTGGTGTGTGTTATGTACAGGGTGCAGATTCCAGGTGTGTGCCATGTACAGGGTGCAGATTCCAGGAGTGTGTTATGTACATGGTGCAGATTCCAGGCGTGTGCTATGTACAGGGTGCAGATTCCAGGCGTGTGCTGTGTACAGGGTGCAGATTCCAGGCGTGTGCTGTGTACAGGGTGCAGATTCCAGGCGTGTGCTGTGTACAGGGTGCAGATTCCAGGCGTGTGCTGTGTACAGGGTGCAGATTCCAGGTGTGTGCTCTGTACAGGGTGCAGAATCCAGGCATGTTTTATCTACAGGGTGCAGATTCCAGTTGTGTGCTATGTGCAGGGTACAAAATCTAGGCGTGTACAACCCATGCACATGCCTATGGCACACACCTTGCTAATCCCTGATTACAGGGGGGGGGGGGCTTTCCCCCCCTAACCCCTACCTGCAGACGCCTATGACTACCGACATGTCTTTAGAGTGTGGGAGGAAACGAGGAATTACACACCTTCTGTCCTCTAAGCAGCTACGCTCACTCCGCCGTGGAATTTATGGAGGAAGTCATGGTTGTCACCCGGGCTGCACTGCAAACATGTCCGACTTTGTTCATCTCCATTACATGGGGTATACAGGGATTGGTAGTCTACAGAAGAAAGATAACTTTTAGTTTAACTTACTGGAAGTGACAAGGACATTGGGTTTGTGGCAGGATCAACAAGTATTTTCTGTACTTGCTGAAAACCTGATAGTCTGCATGTTAATGCAACACGCATTTTGTGCATTGGTGTGCTGCAGTGCCATTCATTCTTAATACCACCCCAATGCATTTTGGTTTTAGTGCACCACAATGCACTACCCTGGTGTGAGTGGTGATGCAGTAACACTGTCACCATCCAATAAGTCACTGGCGGGTGTACCCTCCTTTTTATTCCACTTTCATTGATCCTTGATGACCAGGCGTCACAGGTAGTGCATTGTGGGATCTGTGTAGACATTCGTTGGATCGTGTGTAGGGTGCCGAGATGCAAACACGGGAAGGTAGTGCGACCTCCTGATGTCTATCTGGTGCAGCTATAAAGTTTGACCTTCCAGCCAGACCAATAAAATGCCTGTTTCCCCCAATTTTTATATTTCCTTCCTTTGCACATTCTTATAATTATCAAATGCCGCTCTTGCATCAGACTGGGCACAGCGGGACTTGTAGGTGTGAGAAGATTTGAGGCTGGAGACAGACCAACAAAAAGTATATACAAATAGGTTTCCAATAGTTGGGGATGGGGGGGTTGTTTATAAAAAAAAAAAAAATAGAGCTTTGTATCCTGTGAAACATTAGTTCTGTGTGAATGAGGGTAGAATTAAAATTGAATGTTATTAGGTTATTTTATCTCCAGGTTGAATGTTATTAATTCAAACCAAATAGAATGAATCAGAAAAATACTGCATTATGCCACTAGAGGGAGACTGATCATGGAAAATAAATACTTATTGACTATAATTTGTCCGCTCCCTCTAATGGCCACAATGCAGTATTTTGCTGATTCTTTCTATAAAGGACAATCGACATGGAGATAAAATAACCTAAGAACATTTGATTTTTGCCCCCATTCACAAATAAACAGTATTTTATAAATACACTGCTAAAAAATAATAATAATGTTGCAGTCAAAACATATCAAATAATAACACATCAAAACAAATCGCACGAGATCCAGATGTGGTCACGGGAGCTTGCAATCTACCTTAGTGGGGAAAGTTTTAGGTGAGGTTGTTAGTGCAGGATATGGATGGACTGCCGGGCTACTTGATAAGGGCAGAACACGGGGAACGACACCACGCTTGTATCGGAGCCCCCCCGGATCTGCACTGGGGGCGCGTGTACAGTGAGACGTTGTTGTGCAGAAACACAGGAAGATAAAACTACATTCGATGGGTTTAATTCTTGGAACTAAAATAATAAAGAGAGATTTTAACAAATAATGAAACTTGTTCTTATTAATTCAGACCATTGGGATCGCTGCGACGGCTACAAAGTGTCATTTTTACCGATTTTCTTCATTGTTTTTTTTTATTATTTGTATAAATTTATTTTGTGATGGAATGTTATGAAGGTCAGACTTGTTTCTGTATAATTCCTCCTAATAAGTACCAATGCTGTGAGGTCGGGGCAGACCACCGAGCATCTTTGTGAATTCAGTTTTGCATTGAATTGTTCAGTATTTCATCCACTCAGTATTTCATCCACTCACTTTCCAGGTGGGCGTGCCTATATCACGCCTATTTTATGGGTGGTCCCGCCCACACCCTGCTAATAAATACGCAAGAAGCATTCATCGGGCCAGATCCACAAAACTTTACAGATACGCTGCCGTAATTTCAAATCTGCGCCGGCGTATCTTTGTTTTGTTTCCACAAAACAAGATACGCCGGAATTACGCTAAGATACGACTGACGTAAGTCTATTACGCCGTCGTATCTTAGTTGCATATTTACGCTGGCCGCTAGGGGCGCTTCCGTAGATTTTCCCGCATCAAATATGCAAATGAGATAGATACGCCGATCCACGAATGTACGTACGCCCGGCACATTTTTTTTACGTTGTTTGCGTAAGCGTAAGTCCGGCGTAAAGTTACCCCTGCTATATGAGGCGTACGCAATGTTAAGTATGGATGTCGGGACAGCGTCGAGTTTTCTGTTGTTTGCGTAAAACGTTCGCGAATAGGGCATTGCGTAAGTTGCGTTCACGCCGAAAGCATTGACTATTTGCGACCTGATTTTGCGCATGCGCACTGGGATAACTCCACGGACGGCGCATGTGCCGTTCAAAAAAAAGGTCAATTACGTGGGGGTCACGATGATTTACCATAAATCACGCCCACATCTTAGAAATTTGAATTGCATGGCCTTACGCCGCCACAATTACACTACGCCGCTGTAAGTTACAGCGCAAATTCTTTGTGGATAAGGAACCTGCCGCTCTAACTTACGGCGGCGTAGTGTATCTTAGATACGCTATGCCTGCCTAAAGATAGGCAGTTCTTTGAGGATCTGGACCATCATGCCTACTTAATGGGTAATTAGAGGCTTCCTAAATCTGAAGGGAAAGCCCAAGACCCCGCCTCAAAATATGCAAGGACCACCTATCACCCCCACTTTACAGTCTGATCCTGCCAAGACCCCACCTCTGAATATGTAGAGACTGCCCATCACACCCACATTACAGGTTGATCTCGCCAAGACCCGCCTCTAAATATGCAGAGACTGCCCATCACACCCACATTACAGGTTGATCTTGCCAAGACCCGCCTCTAAATATGCAGGGACTGCCCATCACACCCACATTACAGGTTGATCTCGCCAAGACCCGCCTCTAAATATGCAGAGACTGCCCATCACACCCACATTACAGGTTGATCTCGCCAAGACCCGCCTCTAAATATGCAGGGACTGCCCATCACACCCACATTACAGGTTGATCTCGCCAAGACCCGCCTCTAAATATGCAGAGACTGCCCATCACACCCACATTACAGGTTGATCTCGCCAAGACCCGCCTCTAAATATGCAGGGACTGCCCATCACACCCACATTACAGGTTGATCTAGCCAAGACCCACCTCTAAATATGCAGGGACTGCCCATCACACCCACATTAGTCTGATCCTGCTAAGACCCTGCCTCTAAATATGCAGGGACTGCCCATCACACCCACTTTACCGGTTGATTCTGCCAAGACCCTGCCTCTAAATATGTAAAGACTGCCCATTACACTCACTTACAGGTTCATCCAGCCTAGACCCCGCCTCTAAATATGCAGAGACTGCCCATCACACCCACATTACAGGTTGATCTCGCCAAGACCCGCCTCTAAAATGCAGGGACTGCCCATCACACCCACATTACAGGTTGATCTCGCCAAGACCCCGCCTCTAAATATTCAGGGCCTTCCCATCACATCCACTTTACCGGTTGATCCTGCCAAGACTCACCTCTAAATATGCAAGAGCCACCTATCACCCCCACGGCAGCTGGTGGATCCAGACTTGGAAGTCGGGATGACGTGCTGCCCCGACTGATGGAAGTGACATCAGCGGAGAGTGGACTTCAAACCGCTCTCCGCTGAAAATGGGTTATAGGAGTGCCAAACTAATTGCACTCCTGTGACTCTAAGGAGAAGTCCACCCTAAAAAAAGCTCAGACTGGACTTCTCCTTTTACAAGAATACAGCTCGTTGCTTCACTAAATACTAAAATACTATACAGATTCCACCAGCTGACTTTTTGCCTTTTAAAGTGGTTGTAAACCCTGGTTAGAAAAAACAAGCGCAAGACAACGGCATAATGAGCTAGTATGCATAGCATACTAGCTCATTATGAATTACTTCAGATCGAAGCCCCAGCAGCCGTCCTTGCCTCCCCCTCCGGCAGCTACATCTTTACTTCTGGGTATCGCGGCTCTGGCGCTGTGATTGGCTGGAACCGCAATGACGTCACTCCTGCGCATGCCGGTAATGGCACATCTAACTGAAGCAACGGCATGACGGGCCATTGCTTCAGTGCGCATGTGTTGGTGACTTCGGCACATGCAGACGCAGGGATATCTCCTAAACTG
Source organism: Rana kukunoris (assembly GCA_029574335.1). Classification (NCBI taxonomy): domain Eukaryota; kingdom Metazoa; phylum Chordata; class Amphibia; order Anura; family Ranidae; genus Rana; species Rana kukunoris. The sequence continues at coordinate 313,619,889 of CM056059.1, forward strand.
TGCAGGTTTGGGAGATATCCTGGGTAGCTACAGGTAAGACATAGTAGCATAGACACCATCTATGAGTGTCTCCAGCCAATTTCTAGAATAAAATATGTTTTCTTGGTTTATAATGACTGAAATTTTACTTTGTGGTGCGGGGAAAACTGTGATCCGTTTATATATGATAGTGAAGAAATATTGTATATTGTTTTCTTAAAGGATCACTAAAGGAATTTTTTTTTTTTTAGCTAAATAGCTTCCTTTACCTTACTGCAGTACTGGTTTCATGTCCTTATTGTTCATTTTTGCTTTGAAGTTGCTGTAATCCTGCTCTGTTCTCCACACTTCCTGCTTGTCTGTTTCCTTATAACCACAGTGCTGGGAGCTTTCTCACGGTGGTCCAAGCTGTCATTACTGTGTGTCTAAAACTTCCCAGAACCAATCAGATTCATTTTAAAAACAAAACACTGCCCTGGATTTGTTTGTTTTTGTTCTGTGTGTCTATTTCTACTTCACAGAAACATGAAGCCAGTTCAAAAGTGAAACTAACCTGCAGGCACATTATATGATTGATTTTTATCTATTTTTAATCATTTTGAAAAGGAATCAGATAACTTTTATGTCTCTATACCCGGTAAACAGTCATTTGAGCAAAACATTTTTTTTCCTTTAGTGACCCTTTAAGCTGTGTTTATTCCCCCACTGAAAAAAGGAAGTGCTTCTCTTCTTCTATTGCTCTATTTTGTAACTTGGTTGTTTACTTGAAGTGTTTTGGGTGAAAAGAGGAACATCATAAGCAAAGTGTTGAATAGAGTTCGACAGGTTGTGAGCACGCCTGTCAACCTTCCAAAGACATTGTAGTGTGTAGTGGACAGTGTGTGCCAGCAGGGTGCCAGCCATAAAGCCACCCACATTAGGGTGCCAGTCAGCAAGCCCACCTACAAGGACATCAGAGCCCCAACCACCAAGCCACCCACAGCAGGATGCCAGCCATAAAGCCACCCACATTAAGGTGCCAGTCAGCAAGCCCACCTACAGGGACATCAAAGCGCCAACCACCAAGCCACCCACTTTAGGATGCCAGCCAGAAAGCTATTACATTAGGGTGTGCACCCCAAAGCTCAAACACACATGCGTGTGTGTGTGTGATATATATATATATATATATATATAAAATTATAGGGCAATGGACAGTGTCAGTAGAACAGTTGATTGTGTCAGTGGGCAGGGACTGTTGTCAGTAGTTTATTTTCACGTTATTTTTACGTTTTACAATTTTTATTATTATTTTTTTTACAATATTTTTTACAATAACTTTTTATTATCTTCTTTTACAGTTTTGTACACCAGCGCGATTGGGGGGCTTTGGTGAGATATCAGGGGCCTAAACTGACCCCTGATATCTCACTTTTGAGACAGAGAAAGGGGCTGAGGGCAGAGATTCCTAAATCCCATTCTCTGCAGCCAAGCAGCAAGGGGAATCTGTGCAGCACAGGGTGATTAGGGCTTGCCTGGGCACAACTGGCACACCCTGTGCGCATGCCTATGCACATCAGAGTGCCAACCACCAAGCCATCCACAGCAGGGTGCCAGCCAGCAAGCCCACCCACAGCAGGGTGCCAGCTAGAAAGCCCACCCACATCAGGGTGCCAGCCAGAAAGCCCACCTACATCAGGGTGCCAGTCAGCAAGCCCACCCACAGCAGGGTGCCAACCAGCACGCCACCCAGAGCAGGATGCCAGCCAGCAAGCCCACCACATCAGAGTGCCTGCCAACAAGCCCACCCACAGCAGGGTACCAGCCAGCAAGCCCACCCACAGCAGGATTCCAGCCATGAAGCCACCCACATCAGGGTGCCAGTCAGCAAGCCCACCCACAGCAGGGTGTCAGCCAGAAAGCCCACTCACAGAGTGCCAACCACCAAGCCACCCACAGCAGGATGCCAGCCAGCAAGCCCACTCACATCAGGGTGCCAGCCAACAAGCCCACCCACATCAGGGTGCCAGCCAGCAAGCCCACCCACATCAGGGTGCCAGCCAACAAGCCCACCCACATTAGGGTGCCAGCCAGCAAGCCCACCCACAGCAGGGTGCTGTTAGCCTATGTTACACTATGGGGACGGGGCAGCAAGGGAACATAGGTCCTAATTTGTGTGCATTCAGGGCCACTCACCCCCTCCTGACCTGCACACCTCTCAAATTAGGGCTCTGTTTGTCCAGCCGCTGCATCCCCTTAAAGGGTGGGATGGACATGAGGATGAAGATTCCTCATATTTGGACAACAGTTCTTGATGATTAAAAAGCAGAGAAATCAGCACCTGTAGAATGTATCCCTTGTGCTGATTTCTCTTCTGGTAGTCAAAATCTTCAGTCATGCTTCCCTCCAACCAACCCCTGTAGTCTTCCAGTGTCTGGGGGTCCTACAACTAAGGTGCTGTCATCAAAAAAGCCCGACTATGCCCACCCTTTCCATTCAGTTACTCCTGTCCTAAAAGCCAAGCTACAGCTTCCATGAAGAGAAAGCCACCTATGATTGGAGGACGGGAAGATGATTGATAGGTCTGCCCAATCCGTTCATATATCACTTTTCATTGCTAAAAGCTATAGTACAGCTTCTATGAATAGAGGAGGGGGCAGAAAGGGTGGGCATAGTCAGGACTCTTGCTAAGTGCCTATAAAAAGGTCCAGCATATGTAAACATTGTACAGTGAAACCTCAGATTACAGGCATAATCCGTTCCAGAAGAATGCTCGTAATCCAAAGCACCTCGCATATTAAAGCGAGTTTTCCTATAGAAGTCAATGGAAACTAAAATAATTTTTTCCGCATTGACTTCAATGTCATGCAATACCACATGTGGCCAGAGGTGGGGGGGGGGCGCCAGAGAGCCTCGGAAACACCTGGAAAGGCCCGAGGACAGCTCAGCTGAACTCAGAAAACCTCAGAAAGGCTCGGGGACGGAGATTTTTTTAATGCAGCGCTCGTATTGCGAAAGGCTCATTGACTGCGTTACTCACAATCCGAGGTTCCACTGTATTTTTTACATTACATGGAGGAGGTGGGGGGGGGGGGGGATTTTTTTAGGTCTGCTTTAACTCTCTCAGTATCCTGTAGTGTGAGAACACACCGAGCGTTTCATCATGTTCTTCTTCCTGTGTGACATTCCTGAGAATTACCACCAACGGCCAGGAACGTGTCAGGTGAATGTGACCGAGCCGCATGTGACAATCGAGGAACTACAGAGATCCAACATCAAATAATACGGCAGAATTTCCTGAAAATGAATACATTTATAAAACACCGACATACACTGCTCGAAAAAAAAAATGAATGGAACACTTTTTTAGGCTCCATTCGCACTGATGCCTTTTTTGGTGCATTTTGGAACATGTTCACATCAATGCTTTTTTGTGCCTCTGCATTTTCGAAAAAGGGTCGGGGACTTTTCCTGCAAAAAGCAGCGTTTTGCATGTGATAGAAGTCAATGGACCCGCATCCAAAACACAAGTAACGCGATTTGCGTTTTTTTTTTTTTTAACTGGTCACTAAGGGAAATGTAAAAAATAAATAATTGCTGACTAAAAAAAAAATGAATAAAAAAACCGCAAGACGCAAATCGCGGTAAAAACGTGTGTCAAAAAACGCGGCAAGCACCACAAAAAGCATTGCAAAAACGCTCAAAAGCAACATGCATAGGTGTGAATCGAGCCTTAATCAGGTCAATGAAACTCCTGGGATATTGATCTGGTCAGTTAGGCCCCTTTCACACTGGGGTGGGAGGTGCGGTGGTGGTATAGCATCGAAATTGCCACGGGATTCGGCCGCTAGCAGTGCGGTATTAACAGAGCCGTATCTAGTGAAAGAGTAGCGCCTATGGCAAGCGCTGAAACTGCGCCCTTGTCGAAACATTTGAAACCCATCTTTCGGATAACCTTAACAAAAAAACGACTAACAAACTAGTGATATTTATCATCCCTTGTGATACCTTGGATAGTGACATATCCTCTTTATGGAGAAATCTGGGGTTTATTAGACCCCTGATCCCTCCTCTGCCCTCCAAGGCCAGGTTAGTGCAGAACCAATACTGGAAGTGATGAAATCTTCATCACTTAATGCCTCAGTTTTCAGAGAGGAGAGGGAGAAACTGATGTTCCTCCTTCTTTGTGCGCCGCCAATCTGACCAGATGGAATGGGAAAGCTTGGGAGAACAGGGGAGGGCTGTGGCTGAACATAGCAGGGATAGCGCTGCCATTGTCCATTAGGAAAGGTGCTGAGAAGGAGATCCTGCCTATGCTCGGGAGGAGGGAAGAAGAGACCCTCAGCCCCTGGTCAATGCCTTGTTGCCCAGCCACTAAACAGCGCCCCCTTCATATGGCGCCCATGGCACTTGCCGTGGCTGCCATACCCTAGATACGCCACTGGGTATTAACCCCCGCTAGCAGCCAAAAAAGGGTTAATACCTCTGCAGAGGCGCATTGCAAGCGGTATTACCGCGGTTTCCCATTGTTTTCAATGTGAAGGAGCGGTGAAGGAGCGGTATACATGCCGCTCCTCTCACCGCTCCAAAGATGCTGCTTGCAGGAGATTTTTTTCTCGCCAGCCAGCGCATCGCCTCAGGGTGAAAGCCCTTGGCATTTCACATTGAGTAGGCTGGGCAGGAGTTTTTCAGGCAGTATTTAGGCGCTATTTTTAGCGCTAAACCGCCTAAAAAACTCCTCAGTGTGAAAGGGGCCTTATTTTTTTAATATTTTAAAATAAATATACTTTACAATAAATAATAATGTTATAAGAAACAATACAAATATATAATATATATATCTATATATATATATCTATATATATATATATAGATATATATAAATATATCTATATATCTATATCTATATCTATATCTATATATATATATCTATATATATATATATATATATATATATATATATATACACAAACATATATATACATTTTATTTTTTTTATATATATATATTTTAATGTTTTTCTTTTTATGATTATACATTTCTACAGCCCTGACAGGCACCACAAGGATTGGTAAGTGATTGGTCCCTTTCATTTATTACTTTGTATCTCTCTCAGTGATTGGTCCCTTCCATGTATTACTTTGTATCCATCTCAGTGATTGGTCCCTTCCATTTATTCCTTTGTATCCCTCTCAGTGATTGGTCCCTTCCATTTATTACTGTGTATTCCGTTCAGTGATTGGTCGGGCTTGTAGAAGCTACAACGTAGCAAGTGAAAGTTCTTCAGCAGAGACTACACACCTGTTGAGGGAACTTCTTCTCCCAGCAGCCTCTGCGCCCTCTAATGGGAGGAGTAAGATGGAGGCCGTAGCGCCGAGTTGGGTGTAGCGCAAAGTGCGCAGGCGCGGAGAGCTACCAGCTGCTGCCAGTGGGCGTGGTCCGGGCAGAGCGGAGGCTCAGTCAGTGAAGGCTGGAGCGGAGTGCGGGGTCTGTGTCGGGCACCGAGGAGAAGGTAAGACTCGGTTAGGGTACCGGGGCATGGTGGGAGAGGTGAGTTCATAGGGAGCCGCTTCCTCCAGAACATTACCAGCTGGAGGAACTGCAAGTCCCAGAGAGGAGTGTATGGAGGGTGTGCACCTGAGTGTGCTTCTATACCTATAGAGGGGTGTGAGGGGGAGGGGGTACAGAGGTGTACATACAACTGACACTTCCTGATCCTCACTGAACTGCCAACAACTTTACATATATCTCTTCTCTGTCTCCATCTGGATCCTTGCAGCACTGAGATCCTGTGCTCAGCCTCCCCTCCCCCTCCTCTGTCTGCATGGGGTGTGTATGGGTTTCCTCCAGGTGTCAGGCTTCACCCCCCCATACATGTTGGCAGGGTAATTGGCTTCCACCTCCTAATTGGCTCTCCAGACTGAGGAGGGGGACATCATGAGCACCAATCAGACATGGAGACCAGAGGAGCTTACACTCTAATGCCCCCCCCCCCCCCCCACAGTCACACACTATTATTATACATGTATATAGCTCTGACATATACCGCAGTGCTGTACAGACAACACTGAGCCATTATCATACATCTCTGTACCAGAGGAGCTTACACTCTAATGTCTCTCACACACATATGGTATATATTTGTGTGCCGCAACATTAGAGTGTAAGCTCCTCTGGTACAGAGATGTATGATAATGGCTCAGTGTTGTCTGTACAGCACTGCGGTATATGTCGGAGCTATATACATGTATAATAATAATAGTGTGTGACTGTAGGGGGGGAGGGGACATTAGAGTGTAAGCTCCTCTGGTGCAGAGATGTATGATAATGGCTCAGTGTTGTCTGTACAGCACTGCGGTATATGTCGGAGCTATATACATGTATAATAATAATAGTGTGTGACTGTAGGGGGGGAGGGGACATTAGAGTGTAAGCTCCTGTGGGGAGAGTCCTTGTCCTCGTGGTGCGGGAATTGGCAGACGCTGTTCCTTAAATTTTTAGGAAGCGCGGGGTGATTATTTGGCGTTTGGATTTCTGCCATCTACACGACTGCGCTGTCACATCCTGGTCACACTCACCTGTCACACGTACCTGGCAGCAGCTGCTTCCATGTGGAGACTTTCACAGAACTGTCTGTGCTGCCAGGAGCCCGAGAGAGAGAGAAAAGTTCCGGAATATACAGAGTCCTGTGTACAGATCACATGTAATGTGCGATTCCTTCTGTATTGTGAGTGTGATGTCTGTCACCGCGTTGTAAAGCGCTGCACAAACTATTGGCGCCATATAAATCCTGTATAATAATTGTGTGTGTGTGTGTGTATATATATATATATATATATATATATATATATATATATATATATATATATATATATATATATATATATATATATATATATGTGTCTCTCTACATGTCTGTCCATCCACCCTTCTCTCTCTCTCTGTTCATTTATATCTTTCTGTCTGACTCTCTTTTCCTCCATCCTTTCTTTCTCTTCCTCCATTCATATCTGTCAGTCTGTCCATCCTTTCTGTTGCTCCCTCTCTGTCAAGTCTGTCTGTCTGTCTAGCCATTAATCCATCTACTCTCTCTATATCTATAGATCTGTTTATTCATATATCCATGCAGCCATTCTTTCTCTCTCTTAGTCCGTTTATATCTATGAGTCCATTCACATCTGTTGAGATGTTCGTCTGTCCACTCTCAGGCCATTCATGTCTGACTGTCCATCAATCCTTCCTCTCTGTCTCCCTGTTGGTCCATCCATCCTCTCTTCATTCATATCATTCTCTCTGTCTATTCTTCCAGCAATCCTTTCTCCTACTCTGTTTATTCATATATATCTATTGGTCTGTCAGTCCGTCCATCCATCATTAGACTCTAGGGCCATTTATATCCGTCAGTCCATCCATCTATTCTCACATTCACTCTTCCTCTCTGTTGCTCTGTCCATCCATCCTCTCTTCATTCATATCATTCTCTCTGTCTATTCTTCCAGCAATCCTTTCTCCTACTCTGTTTATTCATATATATCTATTGGTCTGTCAGTCCGTCCATCCATCATTAGACTCTAGGGCCATTTATATCCGTCAGTCCATCCATCTATTCTCACATTCACTCTTCCTCTCTGTTGCTCTGTCCATCCATCCTCTCTTCATTCATATCATTCTCTCTTCATTCATATCATTCTCTGTCTATTCATCCAGCCATTCGTTCTCTACTCTGTTTGTTCATATCTACCTGTTGGTCTGTCTGTCTGTTCATCCTTCCATCATTCCACTCTAGGGCCTGTCTATCCATTCTCACATTCACCCTTCCTATTTCTCTCTGTTGGTCTGTCTATCCATTCAGCCTCTCTCTGTCCCTTTTTCTATCTTTCTTTCTGTCTACTCACCTAGTCATCCTTTCTCTTACTCTCTGTTTATTCATATCTATCTATTGGTCTGTCTGCAAATCCATCAATAATTCCACTCTAGGGCCATTCATATCTGTCCGTCTGTCTATTCATTCACTCTTCCTTTCTGTTGGTCTGTCTATCCATCCTCTGTCCATTCATATCTTTGTCTGTCTATTTATCCAGCCATCCTTTCTATTACTTTGTTTATTCATATCTATCTATTGGTCTGTCTGTCCGTCCATCAATTATTCCACTCTAGGGCCATTTATATTCGTCCATCCATTCACTCTTCCTCTCTGTTGGTCTGTCCATCCATCCTCTCTGTCCCTTCATATCTCTTTCTGTCTGTCTGCCTGTCTACTCATCCAGCCATCATTTCTCTTACTCTCTGTTTATTCATATCTGTCCATCCATCCATCCATCAATTATTCCACTCTAGGGCCATTCATATCTGTCTGTCCATTCTTCCTCTTTCTTTCTGTTGGTCTGTCTATCCATCCTCTGTCCATTCATATCTCTGTCTATTAATCCAGCCATCCTTTATCTTACTCTGTTTATTCATATCTATCTATTGGTCTGTCTGCCAGTCCATCCACCCATCATTCCACTCTAGGGCCATTTATGTCCGTCCATCTATTCTCACATTCACCCTTCCTCTTTCTCTGTTGGTCTGTCCATCCATCCATCCATTCATCCTCTCTCTGTCCTTTCATATCGCTCTCTTTCTGTCTACTCATCCAGCCATCCTTTTTCTCTGTTCATATCTATCGGTCTGTATATCTATTCATCCATTCATCAATTATTCCACTCTAGGGCCATTCATATCTGTCCATCTATTCTCACATTCTCTTTTCCTCTTTCTTTCTGTTGGTCTGTCTATCCATCATGCTCTGTCCATTCATATCTTTGTCTGTCTATTAATCCAGCCATCCTTTATCTTACGCTGTTTATTCATATCTATCTATTGGTCTGTCTGTCAGTCCATCCATCCATTCTCTTGTTCTGTCTATTCATATCGGTCTCTCTATCCATCCATTCACCTTCCTCTCTCTCTATTGGTCTGTCTGTCCATCCATCCTTTCTCTTACGCTGTTTATTCATATCTATCTATTGGTCTGTCTGTGTCCATCCATCCATCCTTTCTCTTGCTCTCTGTCTATTCATATCTGTCTCTCTATTCATCCATTCACCTTCCTCTCTCTCTATTGGTCTGTCTGTCCATCCATCCTTTCTCTTACGCTGTTTATTCATATCTATCTATTGGTCTGTCTGTGTCCATCCATCCATCCATCCTTTCTCTTGCTCTCTGTCTATTCATATCTGTCTCTCTATTCATCCATTCACCTTCCTCTCTCTCTAGTTGTCTGTCCATCTGTCTATTCATATCTTTGCCTGTCTGTCTACTCATCCAGCCATCCTTTCTCTCACTCTGTTTGTTCATATCTACCTATTGGTCTATCTATCCATCCATCCATCCATTCTTTCTCTTGTTCCCTCTCTATGTCCATTGATATCTGTTTCTGTCCATTCTTTCTCTTGCTGTTTATATTTCCATTCAGAGCTATCTCTCTGTCTGTCAGTCTATCTCTCTGTCTGTCAGTCTATCTCTCTGTCTGTCAGTCTATCTCTCTGTCTGTCAGTCTATCTCTCTGTCTGTCAGTCTATCTCTCTGTCTGTCAGTCTATCTCTCTGTCTGTCAGTCTATCTCTCTGTCCATCCTTTCCCTTTTGATCTGTCCATCCATCCTCCATCTATTCCTTCATCCTCTCACCCCCTCTCGCTCGCCTTTTTTTTTTTTTATCTCTCTCTATACACACACATTTATATATACATATAATCATATAGTGTCAATAATAAGTAGCAACAATTTTGTTTTCTGATTCAGGATAATATCATCTCACAGTGTCAGGAATTATAATTGTCACTCTGTGCCGGAATAATTATCCCATCTAATAAGTATTTGTATCATATAGTTATTATATGTGATGAAGATTATAATATAAAAAAGTAGTGTGTGCTGTTCTGTATGTGTCACTGTGATGTTTCATTACTCAGGGTGGGGGTGCTGTGATTTGATCTAATGGGAATGGGGAGAGCTGATAACACCCGCCTGTACGCCAAGCACAGGCAGAACATTAATTGCTTGGGTGGCAGTGTGCGGTGCCATTGTTAAAGGGTTAGTCCGCCCCAAAAGAGTTATTTTGGGGGACGCCCACAGTGTGAATCACGGAGTGAGGATTCAGTAGTGATTCACCTGCCAGATAATTTGGTGATAAAACATCTGCACGTCACACTCCAGCTTTGCGCTCATGGCAGCCATTGTGTGGAGGTCTTATTCTGCAGCACGGGAAGTGAGACTGCTCAGAACAGGGAGCCGTAGCTGTATAGTTCAGCAAGGACATATAACAATTAAAATCCCGGAGAGATTCACCTATTAGAATTATCTTGGTGCCCCGTATTTAGCCTGACTTCAGGCCTGACTTTTGTCTCAAGCTTGAAGGCCAAAGGTCACATGACATTTTTTGACTCCCTGTAAGTTGCGTGACCTCACGTTGATTGTTCATGACACAGCCTTGTCATTGCTTACCTTGTAACTACAGAGCTGTTATTTGCTGTGCACACTCGGGAGCTGGGTGATTGTGTTCCTAGTCATGGAGCGACTGGTTCTCTTTAGAACATGTTATTGTCCAGGCAGATCTTTGAGCGTGCTCTGTGCTGGAATGTGACCCTGCAGTTGTCTGTGTGACATTGTAGAGTGAAGGTGGGGCGGTCCCAGTTCCATCTGTGCTGAGCGGGATACTTGTCGCTCCTTGGGGGTGTGTTGTGGTGGGGTGCGCAGCGCTTGCCAACATTTCTTCTGAGTGCTTGGTTAAGGCGGGTGGAGTATTAGGGGTGGATGGGGGGTGGCTAGGGGAACTTTGGAGGCAGGGGGTTTTCTGAGAGGGGATTATTACTTATCGTTACTAACCCCACCCCCACCTCCCGCCCCAAGGAAGAAAGAGGGGAGGGAGGAGCAGGAAGAAAGGGGAGGGAGAGGAGAAGGAAGAAAGAGAGGGGAGGGAGGACGAAGGAAGAAAGAAGGCGAGGAGGCGAAGGAAGAAAGAGGGGCGGGAGGAGCAAGCGGGTGGGCGGAGGGGAGGGCGGGGACACCGGGAGGAGGGTTGGGGTGGGAGAAGGGAAGAGGATTCAGGAGGAACGGCGGGGAGGGAGGAGAAGGAAGAACGGAGGGAAGGAAATGGAAGTGGGACAGGGGAAAGAGGGAGAGGGGGGGATTCAAAAGGGAGAAGTATGGGGAGGGAAACAGGGAAGACGGATGCAGTGGGTGAGGGGGGTAGGACGGCATGGCCGGGGGGGGGGGGGGGATGGGGGGGAAGATAGAGGAGCCTAGATGAGGGAGGGAGGAAGAACGGAGCGGGAGGAGGAAGAAAGAGGGAGGAGGAAGAAGAGGGAGGCGAGGAAGAAAGAGGGAGGAGGAAGAAAGAGGGAGGAGGAAGAAAGAGGGAGGAGGAAGAAAGGAGGAAGCAGGGGGAGGAAGCACGCGGGAGGAGGCCGACCGGGGAGGAGGAAGAAAGAGAGGGGGAGGAAGAAGAGGGTAGGGGGGGAGAAAGAGGGAGGGGGAAGACAGAGGGAGGGGGAGAAGGAGAGGGAGGGGGGCAAGGAAGAAGAGAAGGAAGGAAGGCAGGAGGAAGAAAGAGAAGGAAGGAAGGGAAGGAAGAAAGAGAAGAAGGAAGGTCCAGCGGGAGGGGGCCGACAGAGGGGTAGGGGGAAGAACGAGGGAGGGGGGCCTCCAGAGGGAGGGGAAGAAAGAGGGCGGGGGGACGAAAGAAGAAAGCGGGGAGGGAGGGAAGGAAGCCAGCGGAGGGCGGGAGGAGAAGGCGGAAAGAGGGGAGGGCGGAGAAGGAAGAAAGAGGGGAGGGCGGAGCAGGAAGAAAGGAGGGGCGGAAGAAAGAGAAGGCCAGGCAAGGAAGGAAGGAAGAAGCGAAGGAAGGGAAGGCAGGAAGTGGAAGAAGAAGAAGGAGGAAGGACGGAAGGCCGAAGAGCTGAAGGAAGGACGGAAGGAAATGAAGGAAGAGGAACGGAGGAAGGAAGAAAGCGGAGAAGCGAAGGAAGGAGGCAGCAAGAGAAGGAAGGACAGACGGGGAGGGAGAAAGAGGGCGAGAGGCGACCGAGAAGGCAAGAAAGAGGGAAGAAAGAGACGGCAGGAAGGAAGGAAGGAAGGAAGAAGAGAAGGAAAGGAAGGAAGGAAGGAAGAAAGAGAAGGAAGGAAGGCTGGGAAGGAAGAAAGAGAAGGAAGGAAGGAAGGAAGGAAGAAAGAGAAGGAAGACAGAGGGAAGAAAGCGAAGGAAGGAAGGAAGGGGAAGGCAAGAAGAAAGCGAAGGAAATCGAAGGAAGTCACGAAAGGGAGACGGAAGGAAGGAAGGAAGGACCTAGACAGACAAGGCCAAGGAAGGAAGGCCAGGAAGGCAGAAGAGAGCTCGGCAGGAAGGACCAGGAAGGCCGGACGAAAGAAGGACGGAACGGACGGCAGGCAAGGCGAATCCTCGAACTGGAAGGAAGGACGAAAGAGAAGGCCGGAAGGAAGAAGCGCTCAGGGAAGGCCGGCAGCCCAGTCAGAAGGAAGGAAGTCTTGTTCAGTCACGAGAAGGAAGGCTCCGGAAGCAACGAGAAGAGAGGCCTTCTTCCGGCCGCCAGGAAGAAGGACGGAAAGCCTGACCGAAGGGACGGAGGGAAGGCCGCCTTCGAGACAGGGGGCAGGAAGGAAGGCTTCCAGGAAGACAGAGAAGGACTTCCTTCCAAGGCGGCGGCCTCCCTCTCCGGGCCGGCCGGCAGGCCTTCCTCCCTCGGCCGGACCAACGGGAAGGAAGGAACTCCCTCCCTTCCTTCCTTTCTCTCCTTTCCTCCCTCTCTTTCCTTCCTTCCTTCTCCCTCTCCTCCTTCCTTCCTTCCTTCCTCCCTTCCCTCCTTCCCTTCTTCTTCTCCTCGACTCCTTCCGGGAAGCCTCTACCTCCTTCCGGCTTTCCTTCCTCCCCCTCTCTTCCTTCCTTCCTTCCTCCCTCCCTCTCCGTTCCTTCCTTCCTTCCGGCAGCCCGATCCTTCCTTCCTTCCTTCCTCCCTCTCCTTCCTTCTTCACCTTCCTTCTTCCTCTACTCCTTCCTTCCTCCCTCTTCTTCCTTCCTTCCTTCCTTCCTCCCTCTCCTTCCTTCCTTCTTCCTCCCTCTCCTCCTTCCTTCCTTCCTTCCTCCCTCTCCTCCTTCCTTCCTTCCTTCCTCCCTCTCCTCCTTCCTTCCTTCCTTCTTCCTCCCCTCTCCCTCCTCTCCTTCCTTCTTCCTTCCCTCCTTTCTTCCTTCCTTCCTCCCTCTACTTCCTCCCTCTCCTTCCTTCCTTCCTCCCTCTCCTTCCTCCCTCTCCTTCCTTCCTTCCTTCCTTCCTTCCTCCCTCCTCCTTCCTTCCTCCCTCTCCTTCCTTCCTTCCTTCCTTCCTTCCTTCCTTCCTCCCTCTCCTTCCTTCCTTCCTTCCTTCCTCCCCTGTACTTTTTGTCTTTGATTTTATTTTCCTTCACTTTCCTTTTTCCTACTTCTCACTTCTTTTTTTCCATTGTTTTCCTTCTCTTTACTTTCCTCCTCTTCTCCCCCCCCCCCCAGACTTTCTTCTTTATCTTCTCCTCGTATGTTTTGTGCTTTTATTTGCCGCCGTCTATATTTAGCGAGCACCCTGTGTGTGCCAGCCTCTGCCATTGTGCGCTCATCATGATCAGACCTGACCTATTTTGCCTTTTGCATTCCTTACAAAGCAGATAACATGTTTGTCCCCCTCTGTTGGGCAAGAGATTGGCGCACTGGGGCGGATTACAAGCGAGAAGGAGCGCCGAGCCGCTGGGGTTTATGTCCTAATGTCCTTTTCAGAATGCAGAATGTTAATCTCTATTTTAATGTCTTTTAATCTGAATTGTGTGTTTTTTCCTGAGAGGAGGGAGCGTCTCTGCCCGCCGACTTTGGGGGGGGGGGGGGGAGGGATTGGGGGGGGCTGGATTAAAGTGCCAGTTTATTATGGCACAAAAGACTGCAAATAATGTGATGCTAACATTTTGAGATGTGTTGACAAAATATAAAATCAAGATATTGCTGTTTAAAGTTTTGGCCAGAGATGTGTGTTTTACCTCTTTTTCCACTCTGTATTCACTAATGCACTGCAATACCGCGACTGCGAAGTGAATGGGAAGGCTGCAGGACAGTCATTGCAGTCTATGGAGAGAAGCCGCTCAGCAGAAATTTTAAAGTGGATGTAAACCCCAATTTTTTATTTTTTTTGCTGTCACAATGTAGAGTATAAGATTTCCTATCATCTGTGCCCAGTCTTGCCACACAGAGTTAATCCAGGTCTGAGCAATCCTCTTTTATTGTTCAGTGAAATAAAACAGACTTACAGAGAAAAACCTTAGTCCGTTCTGCCCCCTTGCTGTGAGTGACAGGTTATTTACATATCTCATGCACTAGCCTGGAGACAGGCATTATTTTTTAATTCCCACCCCCCACTCCTTTTCTGAAGTCATGTGGTCACTTTTTTCTGGATTGTGACTGGATGTTAGTGATCATAACAGAATTTAGTGTAAGGAATACACAGGAAAAAATGCATGTTGACAAGGGGAGTGTAGAGGAGGGCGGGGAGTCTACTGACATCACAACTTCACCCACCGAGCTCCAGACAACAGACCCGCCCACAGAATCTGCAGATTTTCAGTTCTTATAAACAGACGGAGGGGAGACATTTGACAGGTAAGGATACATGCAGGAGGTGTCTATATCCTTATAGATCAGCACTATTGGCAGGAGGTTAGAAAGAATGAGAGTGGCTTTACATCCACTTTAAGGATCAGAAATCATGCAGCCTGTTAATTTTGAGATTTTTCTCAGAAATCGTACAGCCTGTTTATTTTAAGCATCTTCTGAGAAGTCCATGCTGCCTGTTCATTCTAAACTTCTCAGAAATCGTGCAGCCTGTTCATTTTGAGCTTCTTCTTAGAAATCATACAGCCTGTTCATTTTGAGCTTCTTGCAAATCATCCAGCCTGTTCATTTTGAGTTCCTTCTCGGAAATCACGCAGCCTGTTTACACACAGCTCGCTCCGGGGACCGATCGCGGGAGCTTCGGACCGGGTTGCTCGTGCTTTGTATGTGCTGTACGTTGTACGTGCTTGTGCCCAGCCGTGCCATCTTGCCGACGTATATGTGCAGGAGGCGGTCCTTAAGTGGTTAAGCTTCTTCTAAGAATTCATGCTGCCTGTTCATTCTGAGCGTCTCAGAAATCATACAGCCTGTTCATTTTGAGCTTCTTCTTGGAAATCACTCATCCTGTTAATTCTGAGCATGTCTGGAACATATCCATGGAAGCACAAGGCCAATCCAGGTAGTATGTAAGCAGGGACACCACTCCCAACAATCGGACACAATCCCTTCACACATAGAAGACGCCCAGATCCAGATTTTCTGAGCAGCAGGCAAACCATCGAAGTTCATATCTTGGGAAGATTTGCCTTTGCAGGAGTGACAGGTTCTCTTGGCTCTCACAGGCACCTAGAAGCTGAGCGTTTCTTGTTTTGTACAGGGTTGCGATCTCCTGGGCTGGTCATGGTGCGCCGTCTCTGTAAACTGCGGCGAGATCTCATCACAGCTGTATAGAGTAATCTGTTCTGCTTCACTGGCCGGGAATGAAAAATGGGACAATGGAGCCGGGGGGGGGGCTCCAAGTGAAGCCGGCATTTGTATTTAAGGGGAAAGCGGCCTGCGTTTTCGGTAAGGACTGTACTTGTCTGGCTATTGTTGTCGCATGTAGCTGAATGTGATCGGGCTCCCTAATGGTCATTTGCATATCACAGGATGGGGTTAGCATCCCTGCTGTATGACTGCCAAGATAAAGCTTGGTAATCCTTTTACGGAGTCTGCTGCTTCCAATTAGAGTTGTCAGCCTCCATACACTTGTGTCCTTACAATCTATAGGTGGAGATAATGTATTCTTCTTAAAGTGGTTGTAAACCTCAGACATGAAATATGAACAAAGCATATCCCTCTGTACGTGTCTCAATCCTGAGCACTGAGTGTCGTTTCTGTCTGCAGCCTCATCCCTCTGCTATCACTGTGAGTCGTTTCTGACAAGTTTTTCTGAAACAGAGAGAAACAAAAGTGACAGGAGGGAGCTCCAGCACACAGCCTGTGATTGACAGCCTCGGCTCTGCTGCTGTGTGGAGGGGAGAGGTGTGTCTTGCCTCTAATCAGCTCTCGGGGGTCTCTCACTGATCCCTGCATAGTTTAAAGTGATATTAAAGGTTTTTTTTTTTTTTAAATAACAAACATGTCATACTTATCTCCACTGTGCAGCTTGTTTTGGCGCAACCCAAGTCATTCTTTTTGATTGACAGCAGCGGGAACCAATGGCTGCACTGCTATCAATCTATGCAATGAAGAGCTGAGAAGCTGTAGAGAGAGTGACACGGAAATTCGGGGCTCAAGTAAGTAAAATGGGGGGGGGGGGGGCTGGACGCTGCAAGGTGTTTTTTCACCTTAATGCATAGGATGCGTTAAGGTGAAAATACACGTAGGTTTACAACCCCCTTTAACATCAATTCTCTGCCCCCTTATTTTCTGAACTCTATTTTTAAAAAAAATAAACTTTGAACGGCTGTAGAGAAGACAGCAGTTAAACGGGTACAACTTATGTAGGATGATTTGTTTCATCTCCTGTGTATCATTTGAGGATAGTCACTTCACTGGGTATATGTGATGGGGATTACATTGACTTAAAGTGGTTTTAAACCCTCACATACAGGGAGTGCAGAATTATTAGGCAAGTTGTATTTTTGAGGATTAATTTTATTATTGAACAACCATGTTCTCAATGAACCCAAAAAACTCATTAATATCAAAGCTGAATATTTTTGGAAGTAATTTTTAGTTTGTTTTTAGTTTTAGCTATTTTAGGGGGATATCTGTGTGTGCAGGTGACTAGTACTGTGCATAATTATTAGGCAACTTAAAGGGGTTGCAAAGGTACAAGTTTTTTTACCTTAATGCATCCTATGCATTAAGGTAAAAAAACATCTCGCATCACCGCCCCCCCGAGCCCCCGTTGTACTTACCTGACCGTTCGAATCTCCCGGGCGCGTCCACGTCGTCCTCTTCGGTTCCCAGCCTGGTCGTTGATTGGCTAGGCTGGGCGGATTGATAGCAGCGCAGCCATTGGCTAGCGCTGCTGTCAATCAGAGCGGATGACGCGGCGCACCGGGGGGGGCGGAGCCGAGTGATACAGTCGGCGGCTATGGCCGCCGCTGTATCACGGGAGCGCGCTCGCAAAAGCTTTCCTCCGTGCGAACGCGCCCTCGCATGAAGAGGGAAAGCTTTTGTGAGGAGGAGCCCAGACAGCCGCCGAGGGATCCCAGAAGACAGCTTTCCGGGCCACTCTGTGCAAAACGAACTGCACAGTGGAGGTAAGTATAACATGTTTGTTATTTTTTTTTTTTTTAAAAGCCCTGACTTTAGTGTCCCTTTAACAAAAAACAAATATATATACCCATTTCAATTATTTCTTTTTACCAGTGAAACCAATATAACATCTCAACATTCACAAATATACATTTCTGACATTCAAAAACAAAACAAAAACAAATCAGTGACCAATATAGCCACCTTTCTTTGCAAGGATACTCATGCAGCCTGCCATCCATGGATTCTGTCAGTGTTTTGATCTGTTCACCATCAACATTGCGTGCAGCAGCAACCACAGCCTCCCAGACACTGTTCAGAGAGGTGTACTGTTTTCCCTCCTTGTAAATCTCACATTTGATGATGGACCACAGGTTCTCAATGGGGTTCAGATCAGGTGAACAAGGAGGCCATGTCATTAGTTTTTCTTCTTTTATACCCTTTACTTGCCAGCCACGCTGTGGAGTACTTGGACGCGTGTGATGGAGCATTGTCCTGCATGAAAATCATGTTTTTCTTGAAGAATGCAGACTTCTTCCTGTACCACTGCTTGAAGAAGGGGTCTTCCAGAAACTGGCAGTAGGACTGGGAGTTGAGCTCGATTCCATCCTCAACCCGAAAAGGCCCCACAAGCTCATCTTTGATGATACCAGCCCAAACCAGTACTCCACCTCCACCTTGCTGGCGTCTGAGTCGGACTGGAGCTCTCTCCCCTTTACCAATCCAGCCACGGGCCCATCCATCTGGCCCATCAAGACTCACTCTCATTTCATCAGTCCATAAAACCTTAGAAAAATCAGTCTTGAGATATTTCTTGGCCCAGTGTTGACGTTTCAGCTTGTGTGTCTTGTTCAGTGGTGGTCGTCTTTCAGCCTTTCTTACCTTGGCCATGTCTCTGAGTATTGCACACCTTGTGCTTTTGGGCACTCCAGTGATGTTGCAGCTCTGAAATATGGCCAAACTGGTGGCAAGTGGCATCTTGGCAGCTGCACGCTTGACTTTTCTCAGTTCATGGGCAGTTATTTTGCGCCTTGGTTTTTCCACACGCTTCTTGCGACCCTGTTGACTATTTTGAATGAAACGCTTGATTGTTCGATGATCACGCTTCAGAAGCTTTGCAATTTTAAGAGTGCTGCATCCCTCTGCAAGATATCTCACTATTTTTGACTTTTCTGAGCCTGTCAAGTCCTTCTTTTGACCCATTTTGCCAAAGGAAAGGAAGTTGCCAAATAATTATGCACACCTGATATAGGGTGTTGATGTCATTAGACCACACCCCTTCTCATTACAGAGATGCACATCACCTAATATGCTTAATTGGTAGTAGGCTTTCGAGCCTATACAGCTTGGAGTAAGACAACATGCATAAAGAGGATGATGTGGTCAAAATACTCATTTGCCTAATAATTCTGCACTCCCTGTATACCCATTGAAGTGACTGGCCTCAGGTGATTCACAGAGATGACACAAATCCTCCTATGTAAGTTGTACGTGTTTATCTGCTTTTCTCTTCTTTACATTCGTCCAGTTTTTTTTTTTTTTAAAGCTTGGAGGCGAGAGTTCAGGAAAAAAGGAGTTTATTAAAACAAAAGCACGACTGTTTTTCAGTTGCATCTGTGTATATTTCACGGGGTCATCTGCGTGCGTTCACCTGCCAGCGAACAAGGGCATTGGGGGTGGAGCTGACATTTGGAAAGACGGTGGCTTTTTTCTTTTCTCCCTGTAATCTCTTCAGCCAAGAATTGCCGTGTCTCTTCTACTGTCTCATTTGTCACACTGATTATCATCCTAATCTTCCCGTCGTAGGGCCCCCTCGCCCCCTCCTCGCCCGCCCTGGCTCCATGTCAGGTGACTCATCCTTTCTACGGTACGTTGTTTGCTGCAGCCAGAATTTGGAACAAAGCTGGACAGTTACATTGTAGCATTAGTGACAAAGATGGGATTACTGTAATCTTCAGAGAGGGTGCAGAGAGCTGTGCGGCGCGCCACCAGAGATTTTGGAAAGTCGTCTTCGAATTGCAGGCGTCGTGTGTAGTGAGCCGTCCTCTAGCCGAGCCCATTGGAAAAGTCACGGTGAGCTACCGGCAACACCACTGGAGGCTTGATTCATGTGCGCTTTGCCACAACGCAAGGAAACATGCGGCTCTTTTGCAGACGCACGGCAGAGCCAATAATTCTCGATGGCACCCCCATGTACACTGTAGTACCAAAAGTATTGGGACGCCTACCTTTACACGAACATTAATGGAGTCTTAGTCTGTAGGGTTCAACATTGACTTGGTCTACTCGTTGCAGGTAAAACAGCTTCAATTCTTCTGGGAAGGCTATCCGCAAGGTTTAGGAGTGTGTCTATGGGAACAAGTGGCAGCAGCTGCTCAATTTTTTTTGGGGGGTGTCCTAATATTCAAAGTCAGCGGCTACAGTCTTTGTATCTGCTGACTTTTTTTTTTTTTGCCGGAACTTCGATTTAAAGTACCAATCAGCACTCCCATTAGGATCTGAATGGTACTTTAAAAGCTTCAAAAAAGCTTGCTGAAAGCTCTACAAATGCTTTGTCAAAGCTCACCATTCACATCGCTCTGATACAAGCCGAAATCCATGTGAAACAGGCCTGAGACTTGCTACAATGTACAGGCTGGTCGATGGGGGAGAGGAGATTTGATTAAATGTTTCTTCTGCCTGCAGCTGACTAATGACGTTGTCTCATCCTAGGCAAAGCCACTGGACTTGAGCCAGTGTTGCCAACCCCCCCCCCCCAAGTGAAATTTACTGGCATACATTACTGCGCATGCGCCGCCCGGCCGAACACTTACGAGCTTTCCCGAGGCCGGCTTCGGAACGGCGCATGCGCAGTTGTATGGTCGGCTCGCGGCCATCTTTTTCACGGGCACCCGATGCCCATAGCGGACTTTAACGGACAGCCCGAAAAGGGGTTAAATTTACGTGCTGTCTGTAAATATACGTACGGTTGGCAACACTGACTTGAGCCAGGGCTAAAAGGCCAATGTGCCCCTGCGAACCCCAGAACACCCCCCCACCATGAGTTGTTAAAGAGGAAGTAAACCCAGTTAAAAAAAGAAAAAAAGAACACCACCTGAAAGACAAAGGCATAATGAGCTAGTATGCATAGCATACTAGCACATTATGTAATACTCTCCTCCGATCAAAGCCGCCACAGCCATCCTATTCTAACGCTTGGGCAGCCCGGGGGTTAGTTCCCGGTTTCGCGACTCCGGCGCTGTGATTGGCCATGGACTCGATGAAGAATGCCAGTGATGCAATGAAGAACGCTACGCTACAGTGCACCTGCACAGTTGTCTACCACGCATGTGCCGTAGACAGCGGCGCCTGTGATTTTAGTAAATATCTCCTAAACCGTGGAGGTTTAGGAGATATTTCTTGCACCTACAGGTAAACCTTAATCTTTTGCACAGCCAGAAGACACACCATGCGGTTGGACCTCTTGGCCAGTGGAAAGGCAAAGCTGCACAACTTTTGATCTTTGCCATGATTGGCAATTTGATGAACTTTGAAGATCCTACACTATCCTAATACAGCCTTTTGTGATGTGCATGATGGGACTGTAGGGTGATGCCGCTCCTGTCCATGAGCGTTTTCTAATGTGCATGTGAACCCATTTAAAATTGTTAATTTGCCTTTTTTTTGATTCTATGCTATACACTGTGACCCGCCGAGGATTGGCTTCTGGCTTGATATCGTGTTATATGGCGAGAGTTGTTCACCTACACTTTCACTGCCTGTATTGATCCCAGAGGGGATCCTACTGTCTGGTAAGGGTCAGTGTGTACTTTCGGTGGTGCGACCAGCACTCTCCCTTCCTCACAGCCTCGATTGTTTTTCCACGGGTGATTGTGATTTGTATCCATGCAGTCTACACTATGAAAAGTTTTTTTTTTTTGTCTCTTTCCACTGAGGATCCATCCTTACCTGTATATGATGATGCAAGGTGAAGTTTGATTACACTATTCTTAAGGCTTATACCGACCTCAAGAGGGTCTTATTATTTGGTAAGGGTCAGTGTGTACTGTGGTGGAGGGTTGTCACTGCCCCCTGTCTACCATATAGCTATCCCTCACCGGTGGTTATTATTCACAATACTCAACAGTATTATACTATGCAAGTCTTTTTTCGGTATTGTGACTTCACATTGAAACCCACAAGTGCAACATAATCGTGATTGGAAAAGTGACATTGATCCACCTAAATTTTTTGAAAAATCCAGCTTCATTGGCTTCACAGATGGACCTCTGACCATTACAAAGAACTTAACTCTTTCTCACGATTGACTCACAAGTTTTTTCACATTTTTTATTTGTGGACTTTGAAAAAATCAATCTAGATTTGTGTTTCAACAACATGTTAGAATTTCTATGAATATTTTTTTATTTGTTCAAACACTCTGTGCCATCATTAGGCACTGTCTCACATATAGCGCGATTCCTCCCCTTCTTCCAAACCTTAATCTAGGCTTACCTGTAGGTTAAAGTGGTTGTGAAGGGTTTACAACGACTTGTAACTACTGTGTTTCCCCCAAAAATAAGCCCGGGTCTTATTAATTTTGTCAACAAAAAACACAGTAGGGCTTATTTTCGGGGTAGGTCTTACCATGTAATGTGCGGTCTTCTCTCCCCTCCCTCCCTGCCTGTCAAAAATTCCCAGTGTGAACCGAGTTGAAATGCTTGTATAATCCTATAATCTACTCTATTACAGTATTATATAATGTACAATGTGTGTGTTTCTGTAATATTATTGTGCCAAATACCTTCGTTATAGCGCCGCGTTGCGCTTCTGTGGTCCGCCGGAGCTCTCTTCCCTGCAATTATATTACAGAAACACACACATTGTACATTATATAATACTGTAATAGAGTGGATTATAGGATTCTAAAGGCATTTTAAACTAGGGCTTATTTTCGGGGTAGGGCTTATATTGCAGTCCTCCTGGACAATAACGCTAGGTCTTATTTTCGGGGTAGGTCTTTTTTCGGGGAAACAGGGTAGCAGAAGTTGCTGGTCCTTCTTTTTTGGTGCTCCCCTCCTGCTGAAACACCCAAGACAGCAGCCCTATCTTTCTACCACTCTGGCCCATCCCTGCTCAGTGACTCACAAGGGGAGTGGGCATGTCTGTGTTCTGACTTTTAGGGAAGTCAGTCTTGTATATTGTGCATTTTATGGTCTCTGTGGCCTCAGAGCTGGAGGTGGGGGACACCTCACAATATCACTATACATAACTTCATGTAAAACAGAATTTCTGTGTAATATGTTCTCGTCTTATCAGTCGGCTTGGCACAGAATGCCTTAATAATTAGTATTCCATTGTTTAAAGCACGTACTTTGCTCTGCGCTGTAAAAGTACGGTATGGATTTCACTAGCCGCCCCGCTCGCCTGTGCTGCTGATTACGTTTAATGAAAGGGCCCCACAGGAAATCCAAAAAAGAAACCTAATTGTTTAAGGAACATTGTAATTACAGAATATGTAATCTCCGGCATCGAGGCTGGAAGCTGCTGAACTGGAAAAACTGCGAGACGGAGAATAGCTTGGCGCCGGGGGAGACCGGCGTGAGCTTTACCTAATGGAGGTCTTCCTGAAAGGGCCACCTCGGTCAACTGGGGACTATTCCTTGCTTCTGAGGGCCCCAACAGTGAGGCTCCCAGCCGGGGTTCCGTAGGCCATGCGAGAGGATCGGAGGTGTGGGAGAAGCCTGGACACATTTTTACTCGCTGATGTCCTCTTTTTAATGTTTTTAAATGATCTTCATCAGAGGTGACAAACACAAGGCCTGCGGGCCGAATCCGGCCCTCCAGGCCATTTCATGTGGCGCTCGCACCTTTCCTGCAGCTGCAGGAGAGCTCCAGCCCTCCTCTGGTCCTCCTCCAGATTCTATATTTTTGCTTTCAAGCAATGCATCCAGCTTCTTCCCAGCAGCAGCATAAGGAAAGGGGGCGCACTGTGATGTAAGAGAAGGTGGGGAGCTCAACTTCTGATGGTGGGGTGGCTCTTGACATCTAATGTAAGGGGAGAGGATGCGCTGGACATCTAATCTTACAGATACAACCGGCCCTTTTGAGGGCAATTATAATGCGCATGCGGCCCATGATAAAATGGAGTTCATGATCTTCATCATTGGCTGTAAACTTAAAGGGGTTGTGTTTTTTCATCTTGATGCATCCTTTAACCACCCAAAACTGCTAATGAAGAATAGAATTCAGGCTGAAGTGGAGGCAATGTGATGCCCAATGTGGTCACCTCTGTGGTCTATAGGCGACGTGTCGGAGTAATGGGGTCTCTGGTCCGCAGTCTGTCTCATTAGAGGAGTTATTGGACGGTATGTATTTGGCGCC
The DNA here is from genome assembly GCA_029574335.1 of Rana kukunoris. NCBI lineage: Eukaryota > Metazoa > Chordata > Amphibia > Anura > Ranidae > Rana > Rana kukunoris. The sequence goes on from CM056059.1 coordinate 313,643,581, forward strand.
AGCCGCTTCTAAAGTCTTGTCAGCCTTTCGCAGCCTTGATTTGAATACATTTTTTATCGAGGGAGCGGATTAAACAGACAGATTTAGAATATCACCATTCGGGAAGGGAACCGGCGCTGAGACGTTCTCTGGGGAGCTTCACTGACGTTCGAAATTCTCGTTTATTTTGCATTTCAATAATTCTTCCATATATGACGCCAGAAAAATCCCATCTACAGAACCTCAATGTGTCCAGGGTCTGTATCTGGTGTGACAGCGCCGGCTTACATCCCTTCATGGGCAGAAAATGTGACACTGGCTTCTACCGCGCCGCATATATCGCCACTAATGCACAGGGGGTGGCCTGCTTAATATCAGTGGCCATGTAGATATAACCAATCACCAAAAATAGATGATATTATACAGGAGTGACATCGTCACTCTCCAGATATTAAATATATTATACAGGAGTGACATCGTCGCTCTCCAGATATTAAATATATTATACAGGAGTGACCTCACCGCTCTCCAGCTATAAGATATATTATACAGGAATTACATCACTGCTCTCCAGATATGATATATTATACAGGAGTGACATCACCACTCTCCAGATATGATATATTATACAGGAGTGACATCACCGCTCTCCAGATATAAGTTATATTATACAGGAGTGACATCACCGCTCACCAGATATGTTATACTATATAGGATTTATTTAGTGCCAACAGTTTGCGCAGTGCGCAGCTTAAGGGCAGACCGTACTGTTAAAATACAATACAATTTAAAGTGGAGGTCCACCCTAAAAAAAATGGTATACTTACCAGAATTGGCTGTTACTAGGCAGATCTTCCTAATCTTCCCCTTCCGTGTCCTCGGTCTCGTCGTCCTTACGTTGTCTTCTGGGGAATGGGGCGCTCTGACTTCTGTGAACTCTTTCTCCATACAGGAGGCGTCTTTACCATAAAATAATTTTGTACGAAGTACATTTCAGTTGGCGTGTTTAATACTTTTTTTCCCTGTATCATTCCATTTTATTACACAAAACTTAATTTCTGAAATTATTTGTATTGGTGTCTTTGTATGTATGGATTCAGGACTGTCATCATGAATTATGGGCCCCCTGGAGCAGAGAACCGGGGGGGGGGGGGGGGTGCTGTCGCCTCAAATTGAGGACAGGGGAGCTTTGGGTGCTGACGGAAAAAAAAAAGGGGGGGCGGTTGCCCTGGGGACCTCTGGACCCCTTACAAAAATAAATAAAATAAAAAAATCTATAATAAAATTATATATAAAACAAAAGGGGGGGGGGTAGCCATCTGGGTCCCTGGGAACCTCTGGGCCTTTTACTTAAAAGATAAAAGAAAATTAGTTTTTTATTAAAAAAAAGGGGGGGGGTTTGCCATCCGGGGCCTTGGGGACCTCCTGGACCCCTTAATAAAGACAAAAACATGAATTAAAAAAAATATAAAAAAATATAAAAAGGGGGGTTGCCATCTGGGGACCTCTGGGCCCTTTAATAAAAACAAAAAAATATATATAAAAAAGGGGAATTGGCATCCGGGCCCCTGGGGACTTATGGGCCCCTTACAGGTGTACTGCCTGTACCCCCTGATGGCGGTCCTGTATGGATTGCACAGGTTGTTACCAATGTGAGTCAATAGCACCTTTTAGAAATATACTTACCTAGAAAATTGGTGACGTGTTCAATACTTATTTTACCCGCTGTATTATACAGAAGTCACATCCCCACGCTCCAGATATTTATTCATTACAGGTACTTGTATAGCGCCATCAATTTACGCATATATTGCACATTCACATACCCCAAGGAGCTTACAATCTAAGGTCCCTAATTCACCTTTTATATACTAGGAACTATTTAGACAGGAGCCAATTAACCTCCCATCTGCAGTATATTATACAGGAGTGACATCACCGCTCTCCAGATGTCCAGTTTATTATACCGGATTGTATCTGATGGCGTCGGTATCATGTCTTTTCTGTTGTTGGCAGGCCGTGTTATATGTTGGCACGTCACTGTCTGTTATGATTCAGCGTGCCGCTTGGCAGTTCGCAGCCCTCCTGCCGCTCCGTCTTATTTTGCTATCTTGTTACTTCCAGCCGGATCGGCGTTTACACACAATGAGTCATATTGCTGCCTTCCATCCTAACAGACAGATGCTGGGAGAAGGCAGACGCTGCGATCGGTGATTAATGGGCGGAGCTGTCTGCCATGCCCGGCACCAATCCCAACATTCACTAAATCTACAAACGGGATTCATCTACACCACTGCACAGGAAGATGATATATTCCGGGTGTAATTCTCAGTATCTGTTCTTATTCTGTATGTATGGACTCTGCACAGTACTACTTCTCTTGTCCTGTATGCTGGGTGTAATTCTCAGTATCTGTTCTTATTCTGTATGTATGGACTCTGCACAGTACTACTTCTCCTATCCTGTATGTCGGGTGTAATTCTCAGTATCTGTTCTTATTCTGTATGTATGGACTCTGCACAGTACTACTTCTCTTGTCCTGTATGCTGGGTGTAATTCTCAGTATCTGTTCTTATTCTGTATGTATGGACTCTGCACAGTACTACTTCTCCTATCCTGTATGTTGGGTGTAATTCTCGGTATCTGTTCTTATTCTGTATGTATGGACTCTGCACAGTACTACTTCTCTTTCCTGTATGCCGGGTGTAATTCTCCGTATCTGTTCTTATTCTGTATGTATGGACTCTGCACAGTACTACTTCTCTTGTCCTGTATGTTGGGTGTAATTCTCAGTATCTGTTCTTATTCTGTATGTATGGACTGTACACAGTACCACTTGCTCATGATTTCATTATGTCCTCCGGATGAAGATTCAGCAGATCGGTCGTCCTGTGGTCTCGGTGGCGAATTGATGACATCGGCTGTAGAATTTGCAGCGCTGGTGCTGCGATGACAGTTTCCCAAACTCATTAATGCCTTTATTGTCCCCCAGTGGGATGGTATATTGCGGACGGCGTCTCTCCTCTCGGTGTCTCCAGCCTTGTAAAGTGATTTTCTCTGGGAAGTTTTCCGCTCGGTCCGTATAACGCAGAGAGGACACTAAAGAACACAGTTTGCGATTTATTAAAAAATGTTTTGCATGTGGATATATGTAGAACAATGGCAGCACAGGTACTCCTCGCTTAACGTCCAGGTTCCGTTCCAATGAACTGGTTGGTAAACGAGGAGTCGCAAGTAATCAATATTTAAAAAAATATATATATATTAAAAGCCAGCAGATACAAATACTGCAGCTTTTGACTTTTAATATATGGACACTTACCTGTCCCGGAGTCCAGCAAAGTCGGCAGCAGAAGACGAGCAATCGCTTCTCTCTCGGCTGCCCCCACCGCCATCCTTGGTGAGGGAATCAGGAAGTGAAGCGTTGTGGCTGCGCGAGTTGCGCTGCGCCGTCCTCACTGGGTTCTGGGAGCCACGTGTTTCCCAGAACACAACGGGGGGAGGGGGGAGACAGGAACCGACATACTACCCGCAGGTACCCGCAGAGTGTATTCCCGGAAGTGGGTGCAAATACCTGTTCTAGACAGGTATCTGCACCCCCCTCCCCCTGAAAGGTGCCAAATGTGACACCGGAGGGGGGAAGGGTTCCGATGAGCGGAAGTTCCACTTTAGGGTGAAGCTCCGTGTAACGGAATGAACCGTGACAACCAGAGACTTTGGAAGGATGAGAGATACTCCTGCGCCAGGGACACTAATAACTCCTGGGTCTAAGTCCACCCTGTGCCCTTGTAGGCGTAGGGTGGCTAATAAAATCATAATTCATGTATTACATGAGATGGGACATTAATAATAATTCATGTTTGCAGGATGTCTTGAGATATCACAAGTTGTTGGCTATTCAATGTGGGCACACATGCTTTTGAAAGGTGTTAATTGCGTCTACTCCTAGACATTACATTGTCCATTGTATAAAGGTGTTAATTCAGGTCTGCTTCTAGACCTTTCAATTGTCTGATAACACGGTTTAAAGCCTATTGATGCCCAGGTGTCAAGACCCTTTAGAGACAGTACGTCTGTCTAGATATGTGGATTGAGGTCAAGGCATTGTGTAATTGTATTTTGGAATGTGATAGATCTGTCAGTATCGGTGCCGAAATGTCTGCTAGAGAATTAGCCATAGTGTGTGAATAGGGGGGTGGAGATTGCATTGTCCTGTGATTAACTGTAACATGCTGTACTAGATATATAAGCAAGCTAAGAAACCAGAAGATAGAGCGGTCAGTCTCATTTTCTGGGGAATTGTTATGGATCGTGTATGTAGGATTGTCGCAGTGTGTCGGATAAACTTGTCGTGGGTGGATGGAAGGTCGTAAACGGTGGTGGTGACCGTTACACTCCGCTTTAATGCATCTTATTTATTAAGGTGAAAAAAATGCCTTGCACTGTCCAGTTTTACTTACCTGAGCCCCGAATTTCAGTGGGCGCGATCCCGCGGCTCTTAGTTTTAATAGATTGATGGCAGTGCAGTCATTGGCTCCCGCTGCTGTCAATCAAATCCAATGGGGCGGGGCCGGGTTATGCATTCGGCGGCTATGCAAGATAACCCCCCTCGGGGTGAGTTATCTGTTGCGGGTAGAAGCCGCGAGAGCTGTAGTAAGACCCCAGAACAGGAGGATCGGGGCCACTCTGTGAAAAACGAACTGCACAGTGGAGTATCACAGTATGATATGTTTGTTATTTAAAAAAAAAAAAACACTTTTGTGCCACTTTAACGCCTATACTGCATTGTGGGGAAAAAAGGTCTAAACGCACAACTCCAGCTCAAAAACATTGTTTTTTATCTTTGCGTTAAGTTTGTCGGCGCAAACAAACTAAAAAATACAGAGCAATAAAAACAATTGCAGCCATTGTGCCCATGGAATGCTGCCACTGTGCCCCCCCAAAAAGATAACAAATGCAGCCGCCACATCTAAGGATTGGTAAGCTGCAATATATTAAATGTTTAGGTTTAATACTGCTTTAAATCCAAAATCTTACCAGACCGAGGTTCCTCCCATAAGTATACATTTCAATCCGGGCATAAGTAATATCTCATAATGTACCGTCCTCATAATGTACCGTCCTATCTGGCCTCCCACCCAATCGATACTCAGATTAATAACCACAGACATGACAAGCCATTTAGGAGACGGCCGCTACACATTCACAGAGCGGCAGCTCCATTTATTTTCATCATCAGACAGCCGAGTCTCCCTCCGTACAAGGTCACCAACCTCCTGCCGAAACACAAATCACCGTTATCGACTCTCCGGGTAATAAACTGTGTACATCCTACAGATAGGGGCGCATCACATCTATAAATCTGTGTGCAGAATATCGTATGGAAACGCTGGGGCATCCCCCCCGTCCAATCAAACTGGGGTCCCCATGAACAGCGGCATCCTGGGGCACACTACAACCCACCTTACCATAGTCCTGAAAGGGGGATGAAATCTTATAGCAAGAAGAGAAGTGTTTCTTGTCTCCTAGTGGTGCCATAGGGGGGGGGGGTATTACTGAGTACCAAGGTGCAGTTCCCAAACTTCTTCTTTTTTTTACCTGGTTTGCACCTATCTGTAAATGTTTGTCCTTCAGCCTTGCACAGTTGTACCGTCTCCTCTCCTGGACTGGAATGGCTTCCTCTGATTTCACTGCACACTGTGAGCTTCTCACAATGTGCATTAGAAGCTACAGCAAGTCAGAGTCCACCTAATTTCCTGGCTGCAGGACATCCCGCCAAGCTTGCGTGCAGAAGCGAACGCATACGTGAGTAGCTCCCGCATACGTAAAACGGTATTCAAACCACACATGTGAGGTATCGCCACGATTGGTAGAGCAAGAGCAATAATTCTAGCACTAGACCTCCTCTGTAACTCAAAAGATGCAACCTGTAGAATTTTTTAAATGTCGCCTATGGAGATTTTAAAGGGTCAAAGTTTGTTGCCATTTCACGAGCGAACGCAATTTTGAAGCGCGACATCTTGGGTATCAATTTACTCAGCTTAAGATTATCTTTCACCATATAAAAAAAAAAAATTGGGCTAACTTTACTGTTTTTTTTTTATTTTATTTTTTTATTAAAAAAGGTGTATTTTTTTTTTTCCCCCCAAAAAAAGTGCGCTTGTAAGACCGCTGCGGTGTGACAGAAAGTATTGCAATGACCGCCATCTTATTCTCTAGGGTGTTAGAATACAAAATATATATAATGTTTGGGGGTTCTAATTTGAGGGAAGGAGATGGCAGTGAAAAAACACATTAGAACTGCTGTTTTTTGCTACTTGTACTGTAATGCCAACGGCCACCACAAGATTCCTTCTGTAGGCCTCAGCTTCCTTCTGTGAAGGCCGCAAAGCCACGACCTTAATTACTAGCCGGCCCGCGCGGTCTTCTGTTGGCCTCAGCTTCCTTCTGTGAAGGCCGCAAAGCCACGGCCTTAATTACCGGCGGGCCCGCAGCGATCGCGCGCTTGCCGGTAATTGAGGCTGTGGCTTTGTGGCCTTCTGCAGCCCTAAGCTTCCCCAGGCTCCAGATCACAATTACTTGTCGCAATTGCGACCTGGCGCCCGGATTTTGTCAATGCCTGATGTGTATTATAAAATCTGTCTCAGATTCAGAATAAACCTCAACTTTAAAGTGGAAGTAAACTTCCAACATAAAATTGTATCTATAGGTAGTGTAAATATCTCCTAAATGTGCACCGTTTAGGAGATATTTACTATACATGCAGCCAGTGACATCACTTGCAAATGCGCTCTGAAGGAACAGTCGTCCGTGCCGTGAACGGCGCCTCTAGCGTGCATGTGCTGTGAGTGACGTCATCGAGGCTCCGGCCAGTCACAGAGCCGGAGTCTGCGAACCAGGAAGCATGACGGGTGAAGATGGAAGCAACCGCCAACCATCGCATCGCTGGAATGCTCCGTTTTCAGGTAAGTTTCACATGATTAAAAAAAAAAACGTCTGGAGGTTTACAACCAATTTAAAGCTGAATGCCAGGAAATTATTTTTTAATTTCTCCTGAAAGACGCTCTAAAATTTAAAACAAAACACTAGAATAAGCATGGTGCATTGTCTATCATATAGCTGCATTTAGAGACGCAAAAATAAATCTGCCGTATACTGAAAGTGACATTTTTTTTTCGCTCATATGCGAGAGATGTTTTTTTGATGCATGGGAACGCAGAGTGCGGCAGTCCATGATCATTTCTTTTTTCCATGGGAACACAGATTACTTGGATCTCCGCTAATGTTGCATCAAACAGATCTCGGCTGTCATTGATGTATCACATATAGTCAGAGCTTTTTTTCTCAGAAAATAGGTGCAGGAACTCAACCACGACCCGTTCAGATTTCACAAACAGTAGAAGGGTCTTAAAGGGGCATTAAATACCAGAATTGCATTACATACAGTGTGCAGAGTTCAGGGGGTTACAAAGCAGTCACTTGTAAACACAGAAACCAGACTTCTGTGTTCACAAGTGATTGTGGTGAGCGGGCACCAAAGGGTCTGAGCCAAAGGTGGTGGAACTGAGTTCCACCAAGTTCCCCCAGAAAAAAAGCCCTGCATATAGTACACTGAGTGTCTCTCGGCCGCCCAGTGCAGATTCAGCTGGAGAGATTTTTCTTCTCAGTCATTATCAAACCGTTAGATTGTAAGCTCGGCCGACCCCACAGCTGTCCATGAAAAGCCGGGCGTAGGCGGTGATTATGGGGTGTGGGGTTTCCTTAAATATACACCTTTTCTCCTCGCACCCTTCAATCCCACCGATTATCGATCAGCATGGCAGGCTATCAGTTTGCCCACGCTGCTGTGTTCTTGTTTGTTGGCTGGATTGTGGATTCTGTTTTGAACCCTTAAATTTTGAATACTTTGTTACCCAGAGAGCCAGGAACGCTGTAAATCCTGCAAAACAAGTCGGAGAATAACATTTTATTCCTTCTTTCTCTGCTTTGCTGGGATCAGGGGCCCCAACAGTGCGAATCAAATCAGATAATTTGACAAAGTGGGTACATGCATCCAGAATATGCCATGGGTTGACTGTGGGTGCCACAACAAGCTACAGCTTGGCATACCTTCCTAGGCCAAATCCCTGCAGGGGAAGCAGGATGTGAGTACATATAATTTCTGTGTATATATCTGCAACCGCTGACAACCCATACCTTCAAATTTGCTACCGCTACTACTCCACCCCCCCAGAACTGCCACTGCTGCTCCTCCATCCCGCCCCCAGATCTGCCACCGCTGCTCCTCCATCCCGCCCCCAGATCTGCCACTGCTTCCACCCACCCTCCCCCAGATTATCACACCCACCCTCCCCTCACACCCTATCCACCAGACTCCCCGCTGCTCCTCCATCCCGCCCCCAGATCTGCCACCGCGGCTCCTCCATCCCGCCCCCAGATCTGCCACCGCGGCTCCTCCATCCCGCCCCCAAATCTGCCACCGCGGCATAAACCCAGAGCCGTCCCTCTACACCCCCAGATCTGCCATTCCATACCCCCAGGTCTGCCATTGCTGCTGCTCCTCCATACCCCCAGATTTGCTGCCCTTGACAATCCATACCCCCAGATCCCCCTGCTGCTTTACATCTTTTCGCCCTAACAACATTTTGCCTCCTGTAGCAGAGCCATGCGTGGGAGGGAAATCCTCTTACACAAGTGAAATCCTCCTGTGAAATGATTTGGCTGCAGTGTTAGCCCTGGCACAAGGCGTGGGAGGACCACTCTGCTGAGCTAAGGAGTTTTTGCTACAAAGTTTTTTCTTTTCCGCAGGCAGCAAATGACCGATATAAATACTTCATGAGAATTATTAGGATTGTCGTGTATGGGCAGAAGAACGCACACTGCGCTCCTGAGGAAATAAATCTGACAACACATTGCTTTTCCCCCATTGGCCCTGGCTGATCACATGACATAACGCTGTCATTTGTGGTTACCTTGGCTATTTTTTGCAGTTGTAATATAGTTTCAATGTACCTCTAGCTATTTTTTTTAAATATTGCCACAAATAATGTAAAACTCACTTTGTGAGCACCTCTAAGGTCACCTGTGGCCAGGTGACAAATGCACCCCGTTGGAGACAGGGGTGCACCGCAAGGTAGTGAACCCAATAGCTGACTGCTGCGGATGGACAGGAAATGTGAGCCCAAGATTCCCCAGGGCGCTGAGTCTAAGGTCCAGCAGGTGTTCACCAGAGCCTCTAGTGGTGAGGATGGCCTTCGCTGCAACTGAACCCAGGTCGCGGCCCCTGGAGTCCCCCAGGTCACGCTCCGTAGGGAGGGAGGGGAAGCAGCCATTGAGGACACAAGGGATAGTGATGGGTAAGCTGAGGTCAGGGGCAACAGGCAGACGAGGGTAACCAAGGGACAAGCCAAAGTTCAGGGTCACAGGTAAACGGGTGTAGTCAGAGACGAGCCAAAATCGATACACAAAGGTAAACGTAGCACACGGTAGACAGGAACACAAGCTAACAAACAAAGTTGAACAGCAAAGCAGAGCACTAGTTAATATAGACTTCCTGGGATGGCCTGGGGTGGAGCCATACAGGGAGGAGAGACGATAAAAAGCAGCCAGTAAGAGAATTAGGCCTCTAATGGACACATGGAGGAGAAGGTAAGCTGCCAGACATTAAAAGAAGGGACAAACCTAATAGGTGGAGAGAGTTAGCTGCACACCCCGATATGATAAAAAGAAAAATGGTCCCAATGGGGCTTTAAAACAGCTGGTGTGAAGTAAAGTAGCAATGCAATGCATTGCTACTTTACTTCACACCAGCTGTTTTAAAGCCCCATTGGGACCATTTTTCTTTTTAGCTGCCAGACATTATTGCATGTCCATGACAGCACCAGGTTCCACCAAATCCAGATATGCTGAAAACTACAGAAGAAGGCGGAGACCAGACCAGTCATCCTGCACAAGGACGCAGAACAGCAGTGAGCGGTCTTTATTACAGGAAGCTCCTACTCAGAGGTGAAGTTTCAAGAATTAAACAAAGCACACCAAGATTCAAGAAGAATACACATGATGAATGGATTAAGGCAATATGTACTTATCCCAGAGTTCCACTGTGTATGTTGGCTCCGTTCTCTGAGACACGCCTTAGAAGCAGACAGGACGCTGCGTGCCTCTGCTTGGGTGTGTACGGCCCCCGGTCTGGCAGGGCAGGGGTTAATGGCGAATGTGGATTTACAGACATCCTCCTCTCAGTCACATGGATGGACATTAATGCGCTGGAGGCACCGTTAGTCTAATGAAGTGCGTCGGGCTGGCTCTCTCCTCCGCGGCAGGCTCTGCATTCACAGCCACGGACAAATCCGTTCAGACAGGTCTTCTTGTGGTGATGGGAGAGAGACTGGCAGCCTTGGCGAGGTCCCGGGCGCCCTCTCCAGTCCTGTGGCTTGTCTGCATGGCAGAACGTAATCTTCAGAGGCAGCTCAGAGTGTGCGGAGGGGTCCAGGCTTGTACTAGGCCTGGTGATGGGTGGGAGGGTAGCGGAGGACGGGTGGGGGGTCACAGGATGCAACTTGCCCGAAATCTCACTTTATCTAATAGATTACAGCATGGATGTAACTAATTAGATTCTGGGTTTTATTGTCTAAGCTTAAAGGAGTTGTAAAGAAAAAAAATGTTTTGCATAAAATGAATATCTGCAAGGTAGACAGAATAGTGTAATGATTCTGTTAAAAAAACGAGTAAATACCTATTAAATTCCTTCATCTATATCACCTCTGGCGTTCTAGTTTCTGTTCTCTCATTCACTTCCTGGTTTGCGGCGCTTGTTCATGTAAGAACTAAATTTCCCAGTATGCATTGCGGCAAGCCCAGTAATTCACACCTCCTTAAAGTCTCTAACACGTAGAAAGTGTCCTGCCACACAGATGTAGTTCCCAGGAGGGGGCGAGCACGTCACTGACCACTGCAGTAAAGTCTCCCTTCAGTGTGGTGAGTAACAATCAGACCGGCAGGAAGTGAACAGAACAGAGAAGAAATAGAGCAACTTCTGAGCAAAAAACGAACAATGAGGAAGTGAAAAGAGGAATGTCTGCGGGTAAATGATGCTTATTGTGAAAAAAAAAAATTCTCCTTTACAACCCCTTTAATGCAGTGCTGTTTTCATGTCCTCATTGTTCGTTTTTTATCTCAAGTTGCTGTAATCCTTCTCTGATCTCCACACTTCCTGGTTGTCTGTTTCCTGATAACCACAGTACTGGCAGCTTTCTCTCTGTGGTCACTAATCAAGGAGGTGTGATTACTGTGTGTCTAAAACTCCTCAGCACCAATCACTTTTGTTTTCCAAACCATCACTGCCCTGTATTGGCTCTGTAAGGCAGAGAACCAGGAAACGGCATGAAAAAACGAAACTGAAACTGCAGGTACATTATATGATTGATTTTTATCTATTTTTAATCGTTTTTAAAAGGAATCTGTTAACTATTATGTCGCTATACTCTGTAAACAGTCATTTCAGCAAAAAAAAAAATTCCTTTACAACTCCTTTAATTGAACAAGTTTAAGTTAGAAGCTGATTGCTTACTAATCACAGCTACACCAGATTTCTGTGTTTGTTTTTTTTTGTTTTTTTTTTCGTGACTGCAACATTATGGCGGACACTTCGGACAATTTTGTCACATTTTTGGGACAATTGTAATTTTCACAATAAACAATGCAATTTAAATGCATTTTTTGCTGTGAAAATGACATTTGCAGTTTGGGAGTTAACCACAAGGGGGCGCTGTAGGTGTTATGTGTTCCCTAATGTGTGTTTACAACTGTAGGGGGGTGTGGCTGTAGGTGTGACGTCATTGATTGCGATTCCCTGTATAAGGGATCACGCGATCGATGACGCCGCCACAGTGAAGGACGAGGAAGCCGTGTTTACACACGGCTCTCCCCGTTCTTCAGCTCCGGGGACCGATCACCGCACTCCAGCGGCGATCGGGTCCGCGAGTCCCGCGGTCCCAGAGCTTCGGACCGGGTCACGGGAGCGCACCGCTCAGTTTTGTGTGTATTGCTAGAGAGGGTTTTTTTTTTTGTGAAGGTGCATGTGATCAGAACAGGGCCATTTGGCACTGTCCAGACAGAGACAGACACTGTCCCATGCAGCCACAGAGAACCCTTGTTCACATCACTATTGGGACAAGGTGCTTTGCCCAAGGTCCCGTCTCCATGTTAAGGAATGTGGCCTGGTATGGTTCAGGATGGAAGGTGGGTGATTTATGCTCTTGCTTTCCTGTGTGCCTGGATAAAGGTCTGGTATAGATTGTTTGGGGGACCTCACTGTTCTTTTTTTTTTTTTTTTTTTTTGCATTGAGTTTTCCCTCAAAATCCATACCAGACCTTAAGGGCACCCCTTTGGTCCCTGTTTCCAACTGCGCTGCCCCTTTGTGCCCCATGTTTCTATGTGCGGTGCATTGCGCCATGTGTCTCCGTCTGCGGCCCCCTTTGTCTCCTTCTCCGGCCCCCTTTGTCTCCTTCTCCGGCCCCTTTTGTCTCCGTCTCCGGCCCCCTTTTGTCTCCGTCTCCGGCCCCCTTTTGTCTCCGCCTCCGGCCCCCTTTTGTCTCCGCCTGCGGCCCCCTTTTGTCTCCGCCTGCGGCCCCCTTTTGTCTCCGCCTGCGGCCCCCTTTTGTCTCCGCCTGCGGCCCCCTTTTGTCTCCGCCTGCGGCCCCCTTTTGTCTCCGCCTGCGGCCCCCTTTTGTCTCCGCCTGCGGCCCCCTTTTGTCTCCGCCTGCGGCCCCCTTTTGTCTCCGCCTGCGGCCCCCTTTTGTCTCCGCCTGCGGCCCCCCGTTGTCTCCGCCTGCGGCCCCCCGTTGTCTCCGCCTGCGGCCCCCCGTTGTCTCCGCCTGCGGCCCCCCGTTGTCTCCGCCTGCGGCCCCCGTTGCACCCCTGTGCGCCTCCTCGCAGCCTTGGATACCCCCTACAGTTGTCTCTCTGCAAGGACTATCCTTGACATGGAAGTTGGGCACTCCTAGGAAGGTGCTTGAGGGTTTCAGACTCGTGGAGGCATCCTGTGCACTCAATGATACATACAGTATAATAACAACTTTCACCCATCCATCAGTAGAAGCAAGAAATGAGCCCTGGCCAGCGTGGTGCAAGTCATTTGCATCCATTACAGGGCAGCCTGGCAGGCAACGAATCCTCTGACGTACACTCAGCGGTGGCGATGCAATCTGGCTGCGTAGGCGGCTGGTCGGCGAGGATTTATGGTGTCGCCACGTCTTGTTATTAAACAAAGGGGAGTAGAGGGATCGGATGCCAAGAGGAAAAACACTGACTCACTTCTGTTCCCTGCTAGGAGAGGAAATTGCTGCTCGCCAAGGCCAGAGCGGTGAAGGGTCCCCATAGTATTACGGGGCCCCCTTGTTTTTCTAATCTCCACCGTGAAGGCAAATCCTTTAAAAAGTAACAATTACAGTGCTCAGCAGAAATGAGTACACCCCGGCAGATTTATCAGAAAACCTTTACTTTCTTTTCAGGACCCCCATTTTCTATGGGGCACTATACTACAAAATACTCCCACAAATGCGGGCCATTGATTGCAACCAAGATTTGTTAATTTGCACACACAAAAGTAGTTTTCCATACAAATTCATTCAAGACCATGTTGCAAAAATGAATACACCCCAATGAAAGTCTTGGGAGCAAAGCTAAAGTTTAGACAACTACATTTTAATTAACAAGAATCCAACTACTGGGGAGTCTAATTATTCATTAAACAGGTGTCCAGCAGACAGCTGATAACAGGACATTACTGAAAGTGGTTGTAAACTCTCTACAACCACTTTTACCTACAGGTAAGCCTATATTAATGGCTTACGGACCGCCTGCTGCAGTTTTACGTCGGCTGTTTGAAGAGGAATACCATTGTTGTGGTAACAGCTAGCTACCATAACCCCGGTATCCTCCCTCAGCGGACGGTCTGCTACAAGATAAAAGTGGTCTCTGTGGCGGATACGGTGCCCTCTGACACTTACTGGAGCCGTCGGCAATGGCGGAGGCCTATCTGTCCTCTCTGTTGCCGTGTATGGAGGCGACTAAGGGGAAGATGGCCCCCACCCCTCTCCATATCACTGCAGGGCAGAAGCGATGTCAAATGTCACTTTCGCCCATAGGTCTTAAAGGGACTGTAATGGAACGTCCCACACTCCTGAGTGCTTCCGTCATATACCGCTTCCTATCAGTCTGGATATAGATATCAGATATTCCAGCTGCTCTCAACACATGAGACGAGACTTGTTTGTGTGCTGAACATGGAGTGTTTAATAGAACCAAGAACACAGCCTTATATACAGTTTAAAGAGGTAACCAGAACAAAAAAATAAACGTGAGCAAATTAACTAATCATTTACCCAGACTAGGTGACTCCGAGATATGACCTTTCAAGGTAGACGTCACGTCTCCTCGCTCACCTGCTATACAATACACATTATCATAAGTGTAAACACAGGACATCTTCACACAAAAGCAGGATCAATTCGCACATAGAACAGAGATGGCTGGAAGCGAGGACATTGGCATCTATGAATGAGTCGCTCTTCAAACCAACAATTTTGAGTCCCCTAGTGGACATAGGATGATTTTAGACATAAGTGGGTCCGAGTCTGTCACAGGGACGTTTATTTTATTTTTTTCTTTAGAATTGCATCTTTTTTTTTTTTTTTATAATATGAGGTCTTTTTGACCTCAGGAACTCTGTTCCCGTTCTCCTATGGGATCACCCACTTGAGTTTTGGGTGTCCCCACCCACCTTTTATGTTTTTTTTCCTGCCCACCTTTGTGTGTCCCAACTCCTCCTTTTCTGTTTTTCAGTTTTGGGTGGATTACTGTTTGAAAAATGGTTGTAATCCTCAGACATGAAATATGAACAAAGCATATCCCTCTATAGTGCGTACTTGTCTCTCTTAATAATACTTAAGTGTCACTTCTGTATGTTGCTTTGTTCCTTCACTATCAGCATGAGTCACTTCTAAAAAGTTTTCCTGACACAAAGAAAAAATGTGACAGGAGGGAGCTTGTGATTGACAGCCTCATCTCTGTGTGCTGTGTGAAAGGGGGGGGGGTCCCTTCTCTCCAATCGGCTCTCAGAGCTCTCCGCACTGAACTTTGCAGAGTGTACTTTCAGCTCTCTGTCCCCTTTTTTCTGACCTCTCGGGCAAGCTTTATAAATTCTGCACTTATGGATGAATGTAGAGAACATAATAGATAAACGGGTACAACTTATGTTTCATCTCTGTGTATCATCTGAAGCCAGTGACTTCACTGGGTATATCTGAGGGTTTGCAACCACTTTAAGTCATAAGATTTTTAATTGATTAAATTGTTGTAACAACAAAAGTATTTACTGCAAACCTTTCATTGTTCCTTTATTTCCAGGGTCCCTCATTGGTCAGAGATGGGGTTTTAAGCGGTGACCCGGTCTAATCTGGATCTTGTATAGCCCAAGGCCCCCTGGAGACGAAACGTTTCACATCAGTAGAAACTGCCGGCAGGGGTCACCATGGAGACCCCCGACGTGCCAGTGGGCAACCTGATAGACCTGGATACGGAACCCCTGGTCGTGATTACGGAGTGCCCCTCTTCACTGGACGCAGATGAAATCCTGTCGCTGGAAGTGAACCCGCCTGAAAATGGCGACAGGGAGGAGGAGATCGAGAGCGACGCCACAGAGTCTGCCGACAGCGAGAACGACATGATGTCACCGAGCCGCCGCAGCTGGAACCACTCCCAGAGGTCCTCCTCCGAGTCCTTCTCGTCCAATCAGAGCACGGAGTCCGCCCAGGATGAGCAAATGGCAGAGCAAAAAGAGTTCATCCGGAAATACGTCGAAAAAATCTTTACTGGCGGGTAAGTGAAGCAGAAAGTAAACCTGAAATACAGTATCTGATAAAAGTGAGTACACCCCTCACATTTTTGTACATATTTTAATACATCTTTTCATGGAACAACACTGAAGAAATGACACTTTGCTACAATGTAAAGTAGTGAGTGTACAGCTTGTATAACCCTCAAAATAACTCAACACACAGCCATTAATGTCTAAACCACTGGCAACAAGTACCCTGTTTCCCCAAAAATAAGATCTACCCCGAAAATAAGACCTAGCATTATTTTTCAGGAGGGCTGCAATATAAGCCCTACCCCGAAAATAAGCCCTAGTTAAAAATGCTTGTAAAATCCTATAATCCACTCTATTACAGTAGTTTATAATGTACAATGTGTGTGTTTCTGTAATATAATTGTGGGGAAGAGAGCTCCGGCGGATAACAGAAGCGAAGAGCGGCGCTCTAACAAATGTATTTGGCACAATTATATTACAGAAACATACATTGTACATTATATAATACTGTAATAGAGTGGATTATAGGATTTTACAAGCATTTTAACTCAGTTCACACTGGAGATTTCGGACAGGCAGGGAGGGGGAGAGAAGACAGCACATTACATGTTAAGACCTACCCTGAAAATAAGCCCTACTGTGTCTTTTGTTGGCATAATTAATATAAGACCCAGGCTTTTTTTTCGGGGAAACACGGTACACCCCTAAGTGAAAATGTCCAAATTGGGCCCAAAGTGTCAATATTTTGTGTGACCACCATTATTTTCCAGTTCTGCCTTAACCCTCTTGGGCATGGAGGTCACCAGAGCTTGGAAGTAGAAGGCGCCATGGGCGATCTGCAGGTACTCGAAGGGGCGCATTAGGCACGGCGTCTGATGCACCTAGCTGCTCTATCTGTGGCCACGCGGCTGGGTGAGGGACGGCGATGCCGACTCTGTGTGCTCAGCCTGTCAGATTACATTACTTTCCACGCTTTTCCCGACTCATCCTGTCACTGCAGAAACTGAGCTCGGCCAATACACTCACTACTGCTGCGGATCCCCCCCGGGGGAGCGAGCGCCTGCCGGTGCATTGTGGGAAATCCATCGTAGGAATAAACCCCATTTGTAAACCACTTCTCTGTGTGACACTCGACCTGATTAAGCAAGAAGTAAAAAATTAGCGTTTTTTAATTTCCTCTCATTTTCGGATTAAATCATTTAGAATTTTAATCAGAATCATTCGGCATTTTAATTAACAGAATCATCATTGGAGAAATTGGGATGCAGCCAGCTTAAAATGTTTCCTGAGGGTGACAAAAGTGACCTGTCCTGGACCTCTTCTTGTGTCAAAAATGGCCCTTCTGTAGCCTCCTTTTTTTTTTTTTATTCTCTTTTTTTTCCCCAGAGATCAAAAAAATTTGAGCTACAAACTATACAAATTTAAGATGAATTCCCCTATAGCAGTTTTACTGCTACAGAGCAGCAACTCTGCGCCAGATTATGGAGGGAGATCGGGAGGGGGAGAGAGAGAGAGATAGGGAGGGGGATATATAGATATAGGGCCAGATTCAGGTAGATGGGAGCATCTTTGCTCTGGAGTAACGTTTCTCATTTACGTTACTCTGGCGAAATTTTAGGAGCAAGTGCTGTTATTCATGAAGCACTTGCTCCTAAAGTTGCGGCAGCGCATCGCAAATGAGCCGGCGGAATTCAAATTGGGCGGGTACGGGGCGTGTATTATTTAAACTAAGCGCGATCCCGCGGCGAACGTACTGCGCATGCGTCGACTGTCAATGCATCCCAGTGCGCATGCTCCAAATTCTGTCAGTGAACGTCAATGACGTCAAATCCCCATTCATGGACGTTTTACGCAAGCGACGCGATTATTATTTTTTTCGATGCGATGACGACGGCTATACTTAACATAGGATACTCCACTAGGGGGCTGCTTTATCTTTACGCCGCGTATCGCTTACGGAAACGTCGGAAAGTCACTGCGTCGCGCCCGAATACGATCGTGAATTGCCGATTCCCGCTGATTAACATATTTTTTCAGCGTAAATCAGCGGGAACGCCCCCGGCGCCATTTTTAAATTAAAGTTGCGACGGCGAAATTCAATTGCGCCGATCGCATCGGAACTCCAACCCAGCGTTTTCTGGTTACAGAAAACGGAAACGCCGGCTTAAAGTGACAGTTAGGCTAGAGTATCACTGATACTCCAGCCTAGCTCTACCTGAATCTGGCCCATAGAGACAGAGAGATTTCTATCTATACATCTCTATCTACATATCTCTATAGATAGAGATGTATAAAAAAAAACTGTTCTGGATGCAAACCTACTTCCTCCGAAACGCGTTGGAGTTACTCAGCACCTATGAACTGAATTTGAACATTCTAAAAACTGAGTTTCAGGCTGTAAACCAAATTTTTAAGTCAGCTGCTACAAATACACAAGCTGCTTACTTTTAATATAAGGACACTTGCCTGTCCAGGTATTCTGCGATGACGTCACCCATAGCCGTTTCGTCTCACGTCTGTGGATGCAGGCGTGGGTATCTTTAAGCGGAGTTTCGCCAATTTAAAAAAAAAAAATACTGCAGCTGCTGACTTTTTTAAAATAAGGACGCTTGCCTGTCCAGGGCGCTTTCCGCTCCAATCTCCTTGTGGCGCCTCCCCCCCACCTCACACATATCACAGTGCCCGGGGCAGCTTCTCACCCTGCCCACCCATTGTCACGGGTCCTGGGCCAGAGATAGTTAGGCTTAGTTAGGAAAGACCTAGATAATGCTAGCTATCCTTCAGCCAGGAAATGAGGCGGGCCCTCTATCTGTCTTGCTTCAGCTTCTAGCGCACAACTTGAGAAGCTCACAGTGTGCGGCGAAATCGGAGTAAGCCATTTCAGTCCAGGAGAGGAGCCGGTACAACTGAGCAAGACTAAAGAGGGGCGGAGGTCGAGCTTTAGCCTTGGAAGTGATTTCAAGATTGCAAAAAATGCAACCTGTATGTTCATCGGCCCCATCGTCATAGCGTCACCAACTCTGCAGTGGGAGAGGGAAGTTGCACAGAACAACATTGTGTGGATAAAAGGGCACCAATCCCAATCGGAGGAACTCTGAAATGCCTGCTTAATTCAGAAAGGAAAACTTTCACCAAAATATTCAATGCCAGTCTGCATTATTGGGTACAGGCGCTGTGTGCGCACCGGGCAGCATGGCAGAGTTGGGTGGTCGGTGAACTGCTCAGCAGATGTCCCTCATACATTTCATGTCTGGCTTGCAGTGCTGTGATCTGCCATGAGCTTCTTCATGGCAGAGAATGGAGGATGTACAATATTTATGAACCTCCACGGCTGTGCCAGGAACCGTGCCCAAATTTATGTCCCCGGGTACCGGGTCCTTCAGTTATTAACGGAGGACTGTTGGCATCCATTTTGGCTGCATGACATCATCTCAGCGATTTCTGACAAACGACAAGAACAATGCCTGAGATCTCCATTTACTGCACACTTACTGGATTTACTAATGCAACAGATTCCAGCTGGTGATCACTGTCTGTTGGCACTGATTACCCTACACTTCTTTGTTGTATGTACCGCCCTCGTGTAGCTGTTTGAGGGAGGGACACTTTAACCTCCCTGGCGGTATGATTCTGTCTGGAATTACGTACCAAAAGCGGTACAATTATTTGCATGGAAATTTGGCGTTTTATACTTTAGGCCTGCAATTCTTTGGAATAACTCACTTAAATCTGTCCAAACAAGACATCCCAGGTATGAGAAAGTTTAAAAAACAAAATCATATTTTTTTATATAATAAAAAACTATAAATAATTATAACAAATTATAATGTAATTATAATAAAAAAATATTCAATAATGTAATCAACTCAAAAACACTGACATTTGCTCAGTTGCAGAATTGTCGCTGTCATTATTTTTTTTTTTTTTTTTTAATGACGAATTTCCCCACAAATCGCTATCGCTCAATTCTGCAAGTGATTGAAATTTATTATCGCTGTTTTCTAGCTGATCTAAAACCATTTTTGACATAAAGGGACACTTTTGGTTGCTATGGACAATCTACAGTTTCCAGGCAGAAAGAACACTTTTTATTTTATAAAAGGACATGCAGGGCACTGGACAGACCACTAGGGACAAGGGGGGTGTGTATTTTTTACATACAGTACTGTAATCTATAAGATTACATTGTACTGTATGTAAAGTGTTTACTTTTTTGAATTTGGCGCCGTTCTCCGCTTCCGTGCGTCGTAACGTCGCAGGAAACGGAGATCGGCGGCACACGGGGACGCTGTGTGAATCGAGCGAGCACCCGCTCGCTCACACAGCGGGGATGCATCGCTGGATCCAGGAAGAAGGTAAGCAGGCTCTGCATGGCTACCCCGAGCGTGACTCGGGGATACCATCCTTAGCAGAAAAAACCCACCCCGAGTCACGCTCGGGGATACCGCCAGGGAGGTTAAGAAAACCAACTCCGAGAGTGTGCAGGGATCAGGATTATATAATGCATCACAGCCTATAGGGTGCAGGGGTCAGCACTATATACACACAATTCAGCCTATAGGGTGCAGGGGTCAGCACTATATACACACAATTCAGCCTATAGGGTGCAGGGGTCAGCACTATGTTGTATGCAACACAGACTCTACAGAGTGTAGGGGTCTGGACTAATATAAAACATGGCATATAGAGAGCAGTATTGTGTGATATACAATAGAGTGCAAGGGTCAGTATTATGTAATAAACAACATAGTTCAACGAGTGCAGGGGTCAGGACTATGTAATACACAACACAGCCTATAGGGTGCAGGAGTAAGTACTATATGATATGCAACACAGCCTCTACAGAATGCAGGGGTCAGGACTAATTAATATACAGCATAGTATATAGAATGCAGGGGTCAGGATTATGTAATGCTACACGACAATTTAGCGAATTTAACAGTCGGAACAATGCAATTTACAACATGGTGTACAGAGCACACCAGTAAGGAGTATCATGGCGCCCCTTACCTTGCTGGTCAGTGGGAGGATAAAATGCCCCAGTATTAGTTGTGGGAGGAAAAAGCCACGCCCAGGAGTCAGTGGTTTCTTGGAAAGAACAGAACTGCCCTAGATAAGCTGAAGAAAAAAATGGCCAGTGTTGGTGGTCGGAGGAGTGTAGTGGGGGGAACATTCAAAGTGTAGGTGGTGAGGAGGAGGAAAAATGCTCTGCTTTGGTTAAAAGGGAGGAATGCCATGACATTGGGGGAAAAAATAAACAAAGATGCATTTGTGTCAGAAGGGCGTATTGGGGGAAATCAGCTGTTTGGGGGTGAACAATGGGACTTGGTTAATGGAACAATAGTGCCCCGGTGGAGGAATATAGTGCCCAGTGAGTTTAGGGGGTGAACAATAGTGGCCTGCGGGGGTTGGGGGGGAACGCAATGGTGCCCAACGTGGGGTTGGGGGGGGGAACGCAATGGTGCCCAACGTGGTGTTGGGGAGGGGAACGCAATGGTGCCCAACGTGTGGTTGGGGAGGGGGAACGCAATGGTGCCCAACGTGGGGTTGGGGGGGGGGAACGCAATGGTGCCCAACGTGGGGTTGGGGGAGGGGGAACGCAATGGTGCCCAACGTGGGGTTGGGGAGGGGAAAGATATGGTGCCCAACGTGGGGTTGGGGGAGGGGAACGCAATGGTGCCCAACGTGGGGTTGGGGGGGGGGGAACGCAATGGTGCCCAACGTGGGGTTGGGGGGGGGGAACGCAATGGTGCCCAACGTGGGGTTGGGGGGGGGGGACGCAATGGTGCCCAACGTGGGGTTGGGGGGGGGGAACGCAATGGTGCCCAACGTGGGGTTGGGGGGGGGGGGAACGCAATGGTGCCCAACGTGGGGTTGGGGGGGGGGACGCAATGGTGCCCAACGTGGGGTTGGGGGGGGGACGACGCAATGGTGCCCAACGTGGGGTTGGGGGGGGGCGCAATGGTGCCCAACGTGGGGTTGGGGGGGAACGCAATGGTGCCCATCATGGGGTAGGGGTAACAATGGTGCTCAATGAGCACGGGGTAGGGGGAACAATGGTGCCCAATGAGCGCGGGGTAGGGTGAACAATGGTCCCCTTAAGAAGATTAGGGGAAACAATGGTGCCCAACTAACATGGGCTAGGGGGAGCAGTGGTGCCCAGCGAGTGTGGAGTAAGGGGAAAAGGTGGTGCCCAACGTAGTGTAGGGGGAACATGCCCTGATGTCTTCAGCACAACCACAAATTGTTCCCTTATGTACGAACATTTATGTAGTCTGATAATGACCAGTCAGCAGTAATAAGAGCAGCAATGCATCACTGTTAATAAGGTCAGTGTTGAACACATCCAACTGCTAATGCTGGTAAAAAATAATGAATTCCCCTCTGCAGCCTGTATAGTGATGGGAAGAAAAACGGAAACTAATTATAGCAGATCTGAACCCTAATTGGATGACATTTGGTTTGCTCTGTTTTATTTATATATTTTTATCTGTTTTTCCTGTGTTTTTTACTACCCCAATTTGTTATAGTCTATTAACAAGAAAAGCAGTAACATGCCCTGGAGCCAGCAACAATAGATCCCTTACACAACAGTGGACCTCACCGCAGCAACAATAGACCCCCCCCCCCCCCCCACACACACACACACAGAGCAACAATGGACCACCCACAACAAAATACCACCCTCTGCAACAAAAGATCCACCCCAGCAAAATCAGACCCCCCTCAGTAGCAACAACAGATCTCCCAGCATCAGTAGACCTCTTTCTCAACAGTAGATCCCTACCAACAATACATAAGACCCCCCCCCCCCCAGCAACAATAAACTCTCACACAACAGATTCCCACCAGTGACAATAGATTCCCCCATCAGCCAGGATTAATAGACCTTCCAGCACACCTTGCATGCCTGACGAAGGGGCCCTGCGTGGCTCCGAAACCTTGCACTGCTCTGCGATGTGATCATGCAATAAA